>PVHY01003789.1:40947-102601 GCA_004024945.1 Uropsilus gracilis
TTTTTTTTTTTTTTTTTTTTTGAGACTAGGTCTCACTATTTTTGTCTGTGAAACTGCAGGCTCACGTTGCCCCGGGTACCACAGACTCAAGCAATCCCAGCCTCAGCTTCCCAGGTAGCTGGGATTACAGGCGCAAGCCACCACACCCAGCTATTGTTTGGAACTAGGTCTCGCTATGTTGCCCTGGGAGGGACTCGAAACGTGATCCCCGATCCCTGCCACGGCTTCCTAGGCTGCTCCTTACAGGCATGCGCCACAATGCTCGGCCTCCTTTTCTCCTCTTGAGCTAGTCACAGTTAGTGAACAAATTTTTGGAGTTCCTCCTAGGCATGGGCAGCAGAAAGACTCCAAAAATATTCCATGGCTGAATGATACAGAAGTGAGTGAGTTAGGTTTCGGTCTCCCCCTCAACACCTACCTGCCCTTACCCCCAGTTCCCTGGATGGGCTCAAGCTATTGCCCCCAACCCGACCCACCAGCTTCACTTCAGAGCCAGGCTGTTTTTCGGTCCATCTGACTCGACAAAAGGCTTGTTTTCAAAATTTGGCGCTCCCTCCCATGGGGTGAGACGATCTACCTGGCCCCCACTGTGGCCTCTGTCTGGCTCATTGGCCTCACCAATGTGCCCACACAGTGCTGCCCAGCTCTCTCTCACCACCATGGAGCTGTCTTGCTCTGTGTAACCACCTGCTCCATGGTATCTCCAAGGAGAACTGCTAGGTCGCGGGTACACATGGTTAGGTTTTGAGAAGTATTACAAATTCCTCAGTCTATATCACCTGCAGAACACAAGACAGCTTGCTTCCCAAAGCCCTTGTCCATAGGGTTATCACTATGTTAGTCACCTGTGCAAACTGCCAGATGAAAAAAGCGGCTCTGTAGTTTTAACCTGCATTTCTCTTGTTATCAGGAAGGCTGGGAACTGTCACTTGTATGGGGAGCGATTTGACTGATAGAAAAAACATGTGACCAAGAAGAAGTGGATTTACACTCCTCTGGGAGTGGGGTGGGGAGGGACCAGTATGCAGACAGCATAGACAAGCCTGGCTGAGCCACAAGGGCAGGGCCCCAGGCACTCCTTGCAGGTTACGATGACTGTGCAATCTCTATTATATTAGATGGGCAGGTGTGATTAGAAGCTGAGGGTACAACCTATGGGTAGAGAGGTAGAGGAGAGCCCCCCAAAGCTGTCACTGCCAGTGGTCTGGGAGCAGGGAGCCAGGCAGTCCACCTTCTCTACCTCCCTCCTTCCCTTCTCAGTTCTTTAGAGAACCCCCCACTTCCTCACCACCTACTCATTCATTCTTTAGCCCTGCGATGTCTGGCTTCTATTCCAGTCTCCCATACTGCAAGGCCACTGATGATGTGAGAAAGAAAATAAAGGCAACTGGTCTTTTATTTGCCAAGTCCTCCAGGCAGCTCGCTGGCCTCAGCTTATGTGGCAATGCTGGCGAAACACCTTGCTTGCTGGAAGCCCCTTGCGCCCTTGTCGCTAAGCTTTCAGGCTGTGTGTGCCCTCTGCTTGCTCTGCATTTATTGACTGTAAAAAAGTCTTACACAAACCATTCAGGGAAAAGAGCCAGCTGGAGAGGCTGGAAAGGTGGCCATCAAAAGGCTATCGCTGGGTTTTACCATTTCAGGTAATTTTCTTTCTTCTTTGTGTAGGGTTTTTTTTTTTTTTTTTTTTTTTTTAGACTAGGTCTTGCTATTTTGCCCAGGGAACCACAGGTTTACGTTGCCCAGGGTACCACGGACTCAAGCGATCACATCAGTCTCAGCTTCTCAGGTACCTGGGATTACAGGTGCGCGCCACCAATGCCCAACTATTATTTGGGGACTAGGTCTCGCTATGTTGCCCCGGGTGGGTCTCGAACCCATGGACGCAAGCAATTCCTAGTCCCGGCCTCGCTCCATAGGTTGCGATTAAAGGCACACACCATCGTGTCTGGCCAGTATTTATGTAGCTTTATGATGACCAAGCCTTGAAGCAACAGTGAGTAAAATTATTTTTAATAATGCTACATTAGTTATTTTCATTCCTGCCCCCTGTGCCTTCAAGTTCACCCGGTAGAACCGCGAAATCAACCTAACGTCTTAGCTATCCTCCCCCACTAATTCCCACTCCTTGGTCTCCAAGTTCTGTGGATTCTAAGCATCCTTCTTGATTCTGGGGAGTTGGTCCTCCCTACTTCATGGCTGGGCCACTGCAGCACCCTGTCTTTCTAGGCTCATGGACCAGGTCGTGAAGGGGGCGGGAGGTGGGTGGCAGGTCACATTGCCTCGGACAGACAAAATGGTTCTTGTTCATATCAGAAAACGGTTGGTAGACAGGAACTGAGGGTTTCCAGATCCTCTTCCAGCTTCACCACTGTGTCTCCCTCCTTTCCTCCCACGTCTTCCAGTCCATGCAGGTTTCTATAACAGAAGACTATGCTATTATAAGCCAATAGATGGTTTCATCCTTCCAGAACTGCCATACTTCAGAATTGACTGAGGTGCAATGGGGCTCAGTACCGAGCCCTCCAGAAGTGATTACAATCGCTTGGTCTGTGATATGCCACGGAGGAGGTTAAAGTACATAAATAACTGGACCATAAGTAGGCAAAGGACAGGTTCAGAGAAGAGAGGGATTGTGGTGGACAGGATTCTCTTGGAAAACCTGAAAGACTTCACAAAGGAGGTGGCCATGCAGACAGGATGATTTCTGCAGTTGTTTTATCTTTAGAAGCATTTACTTTCATATTAGTTATCTGATTTGATCTTACTAATCCCAAGATATAGATAAAGCATAGATGCTCTCATTCTCATACTACATATGGGGGGAACTGAGCCTGCTGGAAGCTTCTGAGTTTACCTAAGATCATGAACTAGTTGACATTCAAATTGGTACTAGAATATACTGGGCTTTGAACTTTAATGGTACGTCTCCAGGCGCAGAAGGACACGGCTTTTGTCTTCTGCAAACTTTAGTCTCATCTTGAAATCTTAAGATAGTAAATACAGGGCTTCCGTGTCCCCTTGACCCACAGGACAATGACAGAAGCTGCTAATAGATTGTGGCCTATTAATGCTGGAAAGACTCAAGAATCCTCAAAATCATTCACCAAGCAGCCACTAACAGTGGCTTAAAACTGATGTGGGAGTTGTAATCTATTTATTCACTTTATGTAAAGCCTGCAGTTAGATAGTTATTCTGGCTGGTGAGAACAAATAGTCTTCAGGAAGATTTCTCACCATTTCTCTCCTGTGCCTCATCATGGCACAACAAGGAACTAAGTTCCTAGACAGAGGTGAAGGAACCACAGGGAATGTGACGAGACAGTGAAAACAGTAGTGACTGAAGAAAGCCCACTGACCAAAGTCAGGCCTGGGAATTTTGAAGTTTATGGATTTTCCCCTGTGGGAGGAGAAACTGGAAAGCATCCCAGGTATTGAGGAGAAAGGAAGCAGGATCTGTGTATAATCAATGGGGAACAGGAAGTGCTTATCTGGGGCCAGTAAAATACACAAAAGAAAAGCCAGGAGGCCTGGGGCTTTACCCGCCTCTCCAGAACCCTCTCCATCACCCCACCGGCCCAGCCTCCTTGTTGCTGGACCAAAGTAAATGACTCCTGGGTACCAGGAAATGGGAAATGAAGAGGTTGCTCAAAAGGTGGGCAGTTCTGGGAGAGATCACCCACCCACAGGTGAGAGAGGATGCTGAAACAAGGCCTCACCAGTCACCTTTCCAGAGTCATCTAATAAAGGAACCTAAGATATCCTAACACACTTGTGAGTGTGTGAACACGAGCATGTTCGTCAGTCACAGGGAATTTCAATTGACATGAAGACACAGGAAATAAGGACAGTGGAAGGTCTAAGAAGTTAACTGCAGATATTTCCTATAATAATCACAACATCCAAACTCATCCTACCTCTGTTTCTTAATTTTGTGAGGGGTGGTGCAGCTCACCCCCATCTCAACTCCATCAAAGGCCTATTTTTTAAGTATTTAAAGCATTCTGTGGCATATATATTAACACATACACATATAAAGGAAAACTTTCATTTTTTGGACACTGTTGCATACAATGAAGATTCGTCTTTTAAAAATGGGGGGTAAGGGAGACAATTCAAAGAAAAGTAGCACGTGCAGAGTTTAAGTGCACTGTAGCAATGTCGACGCAAGGAAGGGACATTTGAAGAATCCTGTCGTTGCTTCACATGTGTAAGGGCACCCATAGGAGATAGCAGATTAAAGGTGAGGGTGTCGCTAGGAATCAGAAGAGATTGTGCATGCAAACTCAGTATCAGCATGTCCCAAGACACACTGCCATTTCCTATTCAAATGCTTCTCATCCAGACTCTCCATCCTCATGCATGGCCTGTCAAAATCTCAGAAGTCTTTCCCACCACCCTCTTTTCCTCACTTTCACTGGCTAAGCACCATCCGTTGGCAACCTAGTTTTTTCACCAGGCCCCTCACTGGCTCTCTAAGCTCTCCTTGCCTCGGCTCAGGCCCTCCCATCATCGGCACGCCCCACTGTCCCACTGCCTCTCTTGCTCACAGCCAGCGCCCTGGATCTTCCTCATCCCTCCACCCTCCCCAAGCTTCTTGGGCCCATGAACCCAATTTTATTATTTCCTTGGGCCCCCACAACCTCTGGCACAGCACATCATGTGTAAGAGGCGCTCACTGACTATCACAGGGTATCTGAGAGTAACTAAATCAGCAGTGCAAGGGTTTCTCCTTCTAAGTGTTGCTTCTCAGAACTCTCTAGACGAAAATGAATCCAAAGGCCAGAGGAAACCTGGGATGCTCCAAGTTTATCACCGGAGATCTGAACGCTGTTGGTCTTCGTGAGAATGGTGATAACACAGCTTTCCAGGAAGGCAATGGATCAGTCCACTGCCAGCACACAGCCTCCCAGTTGGTTAAGAGTAAACACGGAGCCGGGCACGGTGGCTCGTGCTTGTAAGCTTCAGCCTATGAAGTGGCCGGGGCTAGGGATCGCGGTTCAAGTCCCGCCTGGGGCCCGTAGCGAGACCTAGTTCCAAAAAATAGCTGGGCGTGGTGGTGCACGCCTGTAATCCCAGCTACCTGGGAAGCTGAGGCTGAGGATTGCTTGAGTCTGTGGTACCCCAGGCAACAAGAGCTTGTGGTTCCACAGGCAAAAATAGCGAGACCTAGTCTCAAAAAAAAAAAAAAAAAAAGTAAACATGGTAAGACTGATCAGATCACACATTCACTGATACCATAAGTACTCGCCACTATTTTCAAGTTTGCTCCTGTAGTTTAGGTACTGATTACATGAAACCAACGGACACATTGCAGCCCTTCTGCAGTGGGGTGTGTGGCACTGAGTGGTGCTGCTTTGCCCGCTGTGCAATTCAGCATTACTGAAATTCACATTCATGTGACAAGAATCAGATTAGTATCAACTAGTATCATTTCAGGTAAAAAGATAAGTAGGCACAAAAACCAAGGGCTGCAAACTGTAAAGAAGGGTAAGCAGGTTTCATTAAAGAGAATATTTACTGATTAGCTTCCTTGTGCCAGACATTATGGCAAGTCATCTCCACCTATTTCATTGAACCCACTTAACAGTCTTCAATACTAAGGCTGTGCCATTCCCTCCCCCATTTAACAGATGAGGACACAAGGTTCAGAAAGGTTAAGTAACTTGTTCCAGTCCTTTCTCAAGCCAAAGGCCACACTCTTAACCCTTTCACTGTATTTAGTGCTGGAAGACAAAGAGCCACATCCCATCTAGTCAGGCCTGGCATTTCTCAGGTGAGGGTACTTAGCCCACCCGTAGAGCTGAGATTAAAACAACTCTGATGTCCTTGCCCTTATCTCTAGAAGAGCTAAGACAGGACTTTTTTTTAAACAACAAATATATTGAATATATATATTTAAATTGAATTGTAGTTGATATGCAATGTACTAGTTTCAGGTGTAAACTATGAGGGGGATATAAAAATTTAGAACTTGGAAATAAAATACTTCCCTAAGCAAATCAATATTATGAATGCCGATCAGCAGAAGTCACACAACACACAACAAAAAAAGCAGTAATTGCAAAAATCAAGATCTCATGAGGGAGATGTCTGTGGGATAAATAGCTCCACACTGCCCCCTGGTGGTTCTTGTGAGAACACCGGAAGCAGACCGGGCCAAACACTAGCGGGAACAAAGACTAGTTAAGTGTATCTGCCACATTGGAAACCACATCAGGGAAAGCTTGAGAGCCCAGAGGCAGTTACAGCAAATCCCAGGGTTAGGCAACAAGGATCCTCCAGGGTGAGGCTCTTCCCCAGGCAATCGAGGAAAATTTCTGGGCTCCCCTTCCATTTGTATGCAGAATTGAAGATAGAGAAGCTATAACACAGTAACAAGCTAAATATTTTCAGTTTATCAAACAGGCAAAAGTTTTCTCCTCTATAATAACCAGGGGCACTTTTTCTAATCTTGTTGCTGTGAGAGTAAATTAGCAAACCTTTCTTGTGCAATTTGGAGGTGA
Organism: Uropsilus gracilis; assembly: GCA_004024945.1. Taxonomy (NCBI): domain Eukaryota; kingdom Metazoa; phylum Chordata; class Mammalia; order Eulipotyphla; family Talpidae; genus Uropsilus; species Uropsilus gracilis. The sequence continues at coordinate 47,451 of PVHY01003789.1, forward strand.
ATCACATATTCCAAAGGTGTTACCACCCTGAGGAATGTATTCTAAGAAAATAGAGCAGCGAGAACACCCACTGAAGAGTTGTTTGTAAAAGATGAAAGAGACTGAGCAGTCAAGCTACAATTACGATACCTGAATTTATGAAGTCAAATACTTAGACATGGAAAGTATTTATATTGTTAAGTGAAAATGCAGGGTCAAAGGAAGTACCGTATTCTACCTCTGTAAAAGATAGATCTTTATATATGTGTTTAAGAGTGATCTGGAAGGATGGACCCTAAGCAGGACTTAATTCTGGATGACAAGATTATGGATGTTTCATTTCTTCATTTGCTAAATATATATACGAATAAATGAAATGGGAATGATGTCAACAATTTTCAGTTGAGGTGTAGGTCACATATAACATATTAGTTTCAGGTATACATGGTCCAGTAAGTCTGGTCAGCTGTCACCAATCTGGTGACATAATTGACATAAGTTACATAATTTAGAGGTATTTTTCATCAGAAATCTTGAAGACATAAAACTAAACAGAGGGTGAGGAGGTGGGAATTTAGCAAAATAATATCCTATCTCTGGTCACTTCTCTCATTTCTGAACATCTCAGTGCTATTTTCCCCTGACTGGTATCCGTCCTTGACAACTCTACCCAGCCATCCCCATGAGGGCCTGCAAAGGGCACTTGCGGTTCTTAGCTGGTCCCTGTCAGCTGCAAGGCTTCCCTGCTGGGGACGGGTCCACTCCACAGGCCCTGCCTTGTAACACACCCCTTCACCACCACCCCCCAACTGAGCACAGACGGGAACCCCAAAGTAGGAGGTTTTGCGTGTCATTGTGACCAAAGAGCAAAGTTAGTGGTATTAACTCACTTGCTGGAGCTGAGCCCTTACTGGACAGCAGTGCTGCCTCAGTGAGCTTTAAATACAGATTTCAGCCCTCCCCCCCATCCCTGGGGGGAAGAGGGTTGAGCATCCATTGGTTTTTAAAGCTCCCCAGGTGATGCTGTCATCAGCTCATTGTTTCCACAGATGCTAACTATCTTCCTCCCCTAGTTACTTTCTGCAGTTTTTACCCACTATTTGGGCTTCTGATTCAAAGACAGCCCCCCCCCCAACAGCCCCCCATGATATATGGTCCCATCCCTTTCAAACTTTTATTCCCCAGAGCAAATTGCTACTCACCTGCCCATTCAACATGTTTTAGGGCTACCATATGCCAGGGCCATGGGCTTGCCCCTACCTAAACCTCTGCCCAGAATACTTCATTACACGGACAACTGTATGGATACAGCTCAAAGTGGAAGTTTCTGATAAATGTGGAGGACCGACAATCCAAGAACAGTCCATGCAGGGTTTCATAAATTAACCGTCAGGCCATCAGATAGGAAACACCTGTACCGTGCTTCCTGCTGGTGCTATTGGGCAAATTCACACAGAAACCAGTATTCCTTCAGCATTCCTAGTGGTGTACAGCACATGCCTCATTTCTAGGTTGGGAGAGGGGCTGCAATACATTCCCCAGCCTCTCTAACCAGATAGAGGGTTGGTCTTTATGGAATGTCAGGCATCTGGGCAAGGCTAGATGGGTTGGGGAGGGGGGTGCATTTCAGAACACAGAAGCCCTGAAAATATTTCTTGAATCTCATGTCATTTCCCAAGTGACCTGATAGCACACTAACTCTAGGCCTTTGCATGAGGCTGGTTAAAGAACTTCACTTTCACAAGCAGCTGTTTATAGAGTGGGACTGGGCCTGCGTCTGATGACCCCAAGATTCCACTTGGCTGCCACTTCCTTCCTGAGGCCCGAGTTCCTTTCCACTGACTCCAAAGGGCATTCATGGGATTGAGTGACAACTCCATCTCCATGTCCCAGGATCCGTGGTACATATAGAGCCACGCAGGGCAATGTGGCTCAGCTGAACACCTTATTGTAAGCTCGTTGGACACATTCTCTTTTTGACATACCTTGATTTCCTATGTTGGATTCTCAGATCCCCACACTATCAGTTCCTTGAGGTCGGGGGACCTCAGAGTCACTCTGACAAGTGCTGGATTAAACTCAAAGTCATGGTGTGAATGGGTCAGCCTCAATTTTTCTTCCCCAAAGAAAATCAGCACGGTCAGCCAAAGTCCCAAGGCTGAGGAGTGGGTCCCCGCGTGGCTATCATTTCTCCTTTCAGTCTTTTTACAAAACCCAAAAGCAGCCAGTTGTCCTTTCCACTCCACGTGATGCCTCAGCTTCCACCTCACTGAAACAGTTACTATTAATATCATTACTAACCAATTGACTATGAAATTCAATGTCATGTTTCAGGTTTCCTTCCCAAGAACCCCCTCAGCTTCAGAGACACCCCGTTCAGCTGTTTTTTCAACTTACCCTCTCCGACCAGTCCTTAGTGTCTCAGCCTAGCCCTCAATGCTGTTGTTCCCAGGTCTCGACCCCTCTCATCCCCTAGCTTCCCCTGTGGTAAGTCCTCTCATCATCTGTGGTAGCCCTAACCTCTGTCCTGAATCTCTCACCTCTGGTTTCCAAATGCCTCCTCTGTCATGCCACTTGTGGCCTAACCCACAGACATTCATCAAAATCCAGCACTGATTCAGTTTCCTAATATCCTACAAATCAGTATTCCTTTGAAAGGAAAGGATGTTTTTCTTTTTTCATTGAGGTAATGTTAGCTTACAACCCTGGATACGTTTTAAAGGTACGGGCTCAAGCTTCTTCCCATGCATGTCACCATGTTTTATCTACCACCAGAGCAATACAAACAATCTCCTACCTCAGTCCTTTGGGTCCCCTCTACCCTTTGCTTCCTGCCACCCTCCACCCCCATCTCAGTCTAACAGTCAGATTCCAAGGGTTTGTTTTGTTTGGGTTTGTCTATTCTAAAGAGAAACTTTTTAAACAATTACACAGGCTTTTGAGGTTCATTTTTATGAGTCAACTTCTCTCGGACATGGGTTACCTAGATATTTGCTCAACATTATTCTGGGTGCTTCTGTCAGGGTGTTTATGGATGAGGTCAGCATTTGAATCAGTCGCGTTAGTAAAGCAGACTGCCCTTCTTCAGACAGGTGGACATCACTCAGTCAGTAGAAGGACTAAACAGAACAAAAGGCTGCCCTCTCCCGAGTAAGAGAGAATTCTTCCTGCCTGATGACCTTCAAGGTAAGACACTGGCTTTCCCCTCATCTTTGAATTCAAATGGAAACATCCCTTCTTTCTGGGTGTCAAGCCTACTGGCCTTCTGGCTCTCCCGGATCTCAATCTTTGGCCTCACACTAGGATATCATACATCATCTCTGGATCTTCAGGTTGCTGACTGTCCCCTGCTGGTTGTGTTTCTCTGGAGATTCACGGCAAATGCACCATACAACTGATGTAAACCAGGACACCTGGTCACCCCAACTACTACACAAACACAGGGATAATTTTGCTCTCCTCTCTCTTTCCCTCACCCCTTGCCATTCTAATTCTGGAGCCCCCCTCCAGTTGTTCCCCTCCTTGTTTCTCTCTGGACCACTGCAAACGCTTCTAAGGAACCTCCTGCCTATGTCTCTTCCCCAGGCCAGTCTATTCTTCATGGTAGAGTGTCTCTGCTGTGCTGAGAGCCTGAGTGACTCTTCACAGCCCAAAGGACAAAACCTACCTGCTCAGTGGGGACCAAGGTCCAGCCCAGCCTCCCCTTTCCAGACTCCTGGCCTCAACCCCCGCAGCACCCTCCATTCCTGGTCCATCCACTAACCAGACTCTTCTGAGCATCTCACTGTCAGTGCCCCAACTGACTGAGCTTTTTGGTAAAAGGTAACCGCAATGGTCTCCTGAGGGGACCTCAGTTCTTCCCAGTTGCATCTGACAGCCGTGTGCCTGTCCCAGTGTATACGAGAGAGATAGAGAGATCCTTCTAGTACAGCACGTCTCATAGTGCTGGCTGTTATTTTTGGAGTGCCACAGTCCCAAGTCCGGCCCAGGTCTGGGTGAAGATACGATATGTGAAGCCATGCAGCAGCACCACCCCCAAGTGATTTTGCAGCGCCCCACCCTGGGACATAGAGCTTGCAGGGTTCCTGGGAATAATCCCCAGGAATCTGCTAGCAACTTCCTTGGGGATGGTATTAGGTACCAACTCTGGCCACAACCCAGACTCTCACCCTCTGATTGCTTCCGGAGTGCTCAAGAGGTCCTATGGTGGCCGATTCCCCCAGGCATATAATCACACACTCTTCTGCACCTTTTCCTGTCTTTCCATTTTGGCATAATCTTGGGGAAATAAAATCTTTCTGGGAGACTTCAAACTGGGATCGTTAACCAGTCCTTGATGAGAGTTCCCTGGACTTTCACACAGTTCCTCCCAAGCTGCAGTCTCTGAGCTGCACAGGCCTTGAACCTACCTGCCTTCTCCCTTATTCCTCCGGCTGATCAGAGGCCTGAAGAAATGGGGAGCTAGCCTTAGGAGAAGCAGCCCTAAGCTCACACACTCTGTTCTTTTCAGCATCAATTACATCTACTACTCACCCTGAGAGCTTAGGGGGCTAATGCACATCCCCTCCTTACAAGGTCTGTCAAGACACGTGGTGCGGGTGGAATCACACACTGGCCCCCCCATGACACAATGGCCCTCCTTCAGCAGGGAGGTGGCAGTGGCAGGCACTTCAGGGAGCAGGCTGGCTCTGCGGCCTCAAGCTTCATCTTCACAAATATGCCCTTCCCCTGATGCTACAGCGTGGCAACAGCAGAGCAGCGGGGCATGTGTGAGACTGGGCATGCGTGAGAGAGACCAAATACCTGGCCTGGGGGCCTGTATCCCTTGGTATTATAGTTCACTTTAATGGTGAGTTTTAGGGCTCAAATCATTCTACTATTATTAGAAGTAAACTTTACAGTTTTGGCTCTGGAATGCACACATCGGTAATAATTCCATAAGGAGCTGAAAACACCAATCTTGCCCCTAGTAGCTGTTCAACTGCTTCACAGTAACTGCCAACCGCCGAGACATGGATGAGAAGTGGCAGGAGGGTGATTGGCAACAAGGACCTCAGAAGAGGTGTGCAGGGTCTGGCCCAGCAGAAATGATGACCAGGGGTTAGAACACGCTTAGTAACTGTAAGGCAACACCCAAATCCCAGTAGAACCACTTCTTCATCCTAAAGTTGAGGATGTTTTGGAGTTTTGCCCCTTGGATATAGAAAGGGTTGAGGTGATACTGAGCTTCCTAAAGGCAAGAGGGTCTTTTTACCTCTTGTTCCATTGTTGTCGTTGTTGTTTTGTATCTGGGATACAAATCACAGCACAATATTCAACATTTGCTAAATGGCCCCTGAAACATCTTTTGAACAGGTCAGGCCTTTTGTTAACTTCAAACATTAGTTTTTTCCAGTGAGACAGAAAACATCAGCAGCGGTTTAAATTCCAGCCTCCTAGAGCCAGGTGCTGTGGCTTGCACCTATAATCCCAGCCTTGGGAGTCTGAGGCTAGGAATCACTTGAGTCACAGGTTAGAGACTACCCTGGGCAACATAGCAAGATCAAGTCTCCAAGCTACCTGGAAGGCAGAGGGAGGGAGGGAGTGAGGGAGGGAGGGAAGTTCCTGCCTTCTTACCTGTAAAAGAGGGGCAGCAGTGCCTATGTGACTGCTAAACAGAGAAGCTGTCTAATTCCTGCCAGTAAATGTACACGCGGTGATGGGTCCCCTGTGGGTCCTTGATAACCATTACCCACCATCGCCATTTCTTCTTGTCCATGTTTTTGAATGCAGTTAACAGAGTAGAGTTTGTCCTTGGGACCAATGGTGGATTTGCAAGACCTCCCTCCAGGAGATGGAGAAGTGATATATCCTTGTATTTGGTGCAAGATCTGAATGGCCTGCTGGGGTATGTTGTCCACCCTGGTGCCCACCCCTCACGCAGTCACCCTGCCTGGTGTCCTGCTGGTGCTCGGGGTCACTCTCAGCCAGCCCTGTCCTCCCCTCTTCCCTTGTTCACTGTTCTGGTATTCATAGCATTTACTGTCCACTGTTCAGGAAAAAAAAAAAAAAAAGGAATCAAGTTAGGACTTGAAGCTTGAATTTAACTAAAAAATGGTGTCACTCTAAGGGTCTCCATCCAAGTTTTTTCCTAAAATATTATTCTCCAAGGGAAAAAAAGAAAACAAAGTGGCTAAATCTCAAAAATTTTTCAGTCTTCATTATCCCACGGCTCTCTTTACCCCTTGAGACATAACTTTCAATAGTGAACTGGGCTGAAGTTTGAGGGCAAGGCCTAAGAGAAGCTGTTTAATTCCTACCAGCAAAGACAAACTCAGATTCTTTCACAATTTTCCCTCAGGCTAGCCTTCTGCTTTAGAGGGCCAAACCACTGAAAGAATAAATGAATGCAAAAAATTTGCCTCAAAGCAGCGAACACTAAGATTTTTCTACAGATACAAATTCCCCAGCAAACCCACTCCAAAGATAATAAAAATGAGGGTTGGGTTTATTGGACTTGTTAAAGGCTGGCTGCCTGATTTTCTTTCGGGTCTGAATATGTTTACATGAGGGGGGGCTTACTGACACAGCAGTTTGAGAAAATCAACACAGGCCCACAGAACACTAATTAGTCTGCAGCAAGCTCACCCTCTCATTCCACAAATACTCACAGTGTATCTAGTGTGCTCAAGCTTGGGGTGAGGTGGGGTGGGGGGCTGAGGGACAATGCAGCTTGCTGGGGAGGCAGCCTTAGGCTGACAAGGAAGAGGAGGACCTATGTCCCCAGTGGTGCATGCCACAGAGTTGTGAGTGAACAGCGAAGAGCTGGGGAGGTCGATTTGACCTAGACTCTAAGAATGTAGAGTCTAGGTTACACAGAGCCCAAGGTTCTATCCTAAAATGAATGTATTGATAAATAAGCAAAGGTTCTGAAGTAAGAAATTTAGGACAATGTTTTCCTCAAGACAGCTCTGGAGGGGATCTCAGAGGTCAGTGATGTTTATCACTGGAATGAATGGCACTGCGGCAGTGTCCCCCTGCCCCTGCACTGCCATGCCCACTCAGGTCTGCAGGATGCAGGGGTAGAGACAGAAGCCCTGATAGCATATTTAAAAGCTATAGCTCAAACTGAAAAACTAAATGAAACAAACAGAGTAACAGCTGAGTAAATTCTGTTCTCCACCTTCCTAATGAGACAGCAAGGCTGGGTTCACACCGAGACTTCCCAGGCTTCTGAGGTCTGTATCAGGTTGTAGGACAACCTGACAGGTGGCCCCTCCTTCTCCCCAGCTCCACTTCTATCCTGTACCATGAGGTCACAGGACCACACATGAGAACACCCTGGACACCTCAGCCAGCAAAAAGCCCCTTGGCTCTCAGTCTGTACCCAGGAGATACATGAGGGATAGGCACCTGGGAGGACAACTCTGATGTGAGGGGGGCCTGTGCAGTTCTGAAGCCCCAAAGCTCCACTCTCCTCTCCTAGGACCACACACTCCAGTCTGGGGAGGGAGGGCCTGAGGGTGGCCCGGAGCAGGCCCTATGAAGCAAGGTCCTGGGCTGCACCTCCTAGTCAGGCCTACGGAGGACACCACACATGGGGAGGGATGTGGTTCGCTGGGCCATGTCATGCGGTTTAGATTATGATGATGCTGGAGGCCAACCTTTGTCCCAAACAATGAGTACAGCAACTTTAGATTAATTTTTGCTCAATCCTTTCACCAAACTGAGGAGTTCAGGACTGTCAATATTCCCATTTCACATAGGAAGAAAGTTAGATTAAAGAGGTCTTAATTTAACTAAGGCCATATAGCTAGGGGTGGTAATGTCAGGGTTTGAATGTTATACTGAGTCTTGTGGCCTGAAAACACTCAGAGAAATAATATTTCCCGATCCTGAACCAAGGAATCAGTGCCAGAAGGAACCAAGAAATTCATTATGTCAGACCCTCCCAGTCGTGATCTGCCAGTGGGCAGTAACGGGGGTGGGGTTGGTATCAGGACCTGCCTGCTGGGGGTCAGAGCTGCCTCTGTGAGCTGGAGGAAGGTGAAGCCCCACCACCCCAATCTGGCCCTGGGGGCTCTTTCCTAAAGCTGCAGCTTTGGTTCTGTGTCCAAACATCAGCGCGGGAGCTCAGATATCCACGCCGGTGGGGCAGTGGGAGATACCTGAGTGCCAGGTCAGAGGCCTTGGGTCTCGCCTACTCCCTGTGGATGTGCTGGCCACACAAGGTCTTACTGGGCAGGAAAGAGGATTTTTTCCCCCTTCCTTTTTTTAAACATTGATTAAAAAAAAAAAAAAAAGACTTCAACATTTATATAGGTAAGCAGACAAATCCTATGCACAGCTCAAGGAATTTTTTTAATATGTACTTATTAGTAAATTGTAGAAGTAACACACGAACACATTGTCCCAGTAAAGCATTAACACATGACATGTAGGTTGACTCCCTTTTGACCCCCCTTCTTAGAGCCACCACCCCTCCCTGCACACACAAGGCCCCACTGTTATAATTCAGTGCATCCGGAAGTGGGGGCTTCCCAGGCCTTCTGGCAAGCCAAGCCGCCTGACCAAACAGGTTTGGGGTCTTTCAGAACATTCTCTTCTACCTATCCCTACCCCCAATCCAGTTCCTGCAAACCCCACCAGGCCAGTACACTGTCTCACACAACATTCCCCTTTGAGGAGGTGTGATGAGGATTTTGGAGGGTTCTCCCCATCCTCTCAACTTAGAGCAGGCTAAAGCTGGCCCCCTCAAAGCACAGAGGGTACAAACAAAGACAGCCTTGGGGCGCCTGGGCTGCAGGGCCTAAACAAGGTAAGGGGACTGGGTTGGTGGGTGGGGGGGCCGGCAGCCTCCGAGGGTGGGGGGGAACACTGGAGCCAGAAACTGCCCGAACTGGTTACATTCCAGCAAGATTAGCACAAGGCCTGGGCCTGCTCGGAGCCCACCCCTCCCTCCTCTCCTGACCATGAATAGGATTTTTAACTATTTCCCTCCTACTTGCTGTCCAGCTTCACAAGCTGACAACGCTTCCTGCTGTTTGCACATTAAACTCCCATTTGCCAGGCAGCTTCTCAGGGGCTGTGGATTAACACCCACCAACCCAGACAATGGTCTCTGGGGAGGGATGCAAGGGGCTCAGACAAAGGCTTCTGAGCCAGGCCCAGTCAATCACTGTGCAGTAACCACGGGTGCCCTGCCCCACTTGGGAGGACTGAAGCCCTATCAGGGGGCGAGGTATTGGGAAGTTCCCCACATCCAGTACAGGCTGTACCTTCTGGCCTTGTGGTGACCAATTCAGGCTGAAAAGGAACCCCCAGCTCCTGGAAGAGAGGCTGGCAGAGAACCAACATTGAAGCGCTGGGTGGGGAGCCCTGTCTGGGCAGGCCAGATCCAGCCCACTGCTTTTAGTTTTCCCCCTTGTTTCTGCAAAACTGAGCTCTGACTGGACATGGTGAGAAGCAAGGGACTCTTGCCCCCAGCCTTGGAGCTCCCCAGAAAAGCACCTGTTCTCTCAGGAAGCCCTGACTGAAGCATCACTCCACGCCCACGCCATTTCCTCATTCTCTGCACAGGTGCACACATGCTTGCACTGGGAAAATCAGCGGCAGGTCAGAGGGTAGGGAAAGGACTGGGAATGGTCCTCAGGTGTCCCAGACCAGTGGCTTTTCAGCCCTGACTGCATGATAAAGGCCTGCCAGGAGTATTTAAATTCTCCTTCAGCTGATGCAACTTTTTGTTTCTAGACTCGAGTCTCTCAAAGACTAAGTTCATAGGGGACAGTTTGGAATTCTGTTAAAAAGCAGATTTTGGGTCAATGGGTCTAGGGCCTGAGATGCTGCTTCAAGGACCACCTCTTGCCACCTGGCATCAGAAAGTATGTTCCCCAGAAGGCAGCACTCTCACCCCAGCCCAGAACTTGGGCAGCAAGCTGCTATCTGCTTCAGCATCAACCCTCCTCTCAAGGCAGCCATTCCCAGCTGCACACGGCTCTCTTGGAGTCCTATTTGATACTGAGATGACCCCAATGGCAATCCAAAAGCCCTTTTCCTTGACCTGGAAGTTTTCTGAATCCCCATGGGAAAAACCATTTGGCTTCTACTCCTGCTTTTCCCGTGTGCCTGAGCTTCCTAGTCTGGACCAGTTGGGCCATTTTTCTGATCCCCATTCTGTAGTACAAATACTAGACAGCAACAGGGGTCAGTACGGTGAGGCTATGGGGGCGGGGAGGGCTGGGAATAGAACCCTCAAAGGAAACAGAAACCAGAGTTCCAGCCCTGGGGCAGTTAACATATAAGAAACTCATGGACAATTAAAAAGCAACAACCACAATTAATATGGTTTACACAGGCAGAGCTCATTAGTAAGGGTTGGGGTCCTGGAGTTTACCCTTATTGTGCAAACCCTTTCTCTACAATTTCAAACAAGACTGCAATGGCTATTTAAAGGTAGTTTAAAGCACCCCCCTCACCTCGCCCCCAATGGTGGTGGGAGCACCAAAGGCCTATCATGGATACAAACAGACTCTTGGCTCAGGGTTTGAGTCAGTCTGATTCAAATTCCTCAAATGATGTAAACCTGTGCTCCTTTGGAGCTTTGTCATTCTGAAGATTCCCTGGATCCACACTGACATTCACTGCAAATGTGAATTAAGGTGCCACTAGGAGGTGCCACTAGGGCCCCAACCTGCAGCTAAGGGAGCCACCTCACTGCTGCAGAGGAAATGTGAGTAGGGTTTATGGACTGCAGCATTATTCTCAAAAAATGATGTCAGAGCAACCTCAAATAACTAAACCCCTGGCTGCTCAGCAGGGCTTTCCGCCCTCCCACTTGCTCCGCCCACAGTCCTTTGTGAGGCTCCTCCTACAAGAGTATCCCTGAAGGCTAAGCTGTCCAAAGACAGGGAGGCTCCTGCTGACACATTCTGTAACCCCTCAAAAAAATCACAGATTACGAATGGGGTGCCCTCCACAAGAGTGATAAGGGTTTAATAACGAAGATCTACAAGGAACTCACACAATTAAACAAAAGCAAAACAAGAAGCCCGATCATAAAATGGGGAGAACTAAAAAGACACTTCTCCAAAGAGGAAACACAAATGACCAACAGGCACATGAAAAATTGCTCAACGTCACTAGAATCAGGGAAATGCAAATCAAAACCACAATGAGATATACCACCTTACACCAGTAAGAATGGCCCACATCCATAAAACCGGCAACAAGTGCTGGCGAGGATGTGGAGAGAAGGGGACACTCTTACACTGCTGGTGGGGACATAAACTGGTCCAACCTCTATGGAAAGCTGTGTGGGGGACCCTCAAACTAATGAAAATGGAACTACCATTTGACCCAGCAATTGCTCTCTTGGGAATCTACCCAAAGGAGACTTCAATGTGGGTACAAAAGGACACCTGTGCTTGGATGTTTATTGCAGCACTATTTATAATTGCAAGGACATGGAAGCAACCGAAATGTCCAAAAACAGATGACTGGATGAAAAAAATGTGGTATATATACACAATGGAATATTACTTGTCAATTAAAAATGACAAATCGGATGATTTTATGATAACATGGATGGACTTAGAAGAATTCATATTAGCAGAAACAAGTCAAAAAGCAAAAGACAGAAACCAAATGGTTTCACTACTATATGGGACATGGGAAAGATAAACAAAAAAACCATGAAGAAAAGTCAAAACAAGCCAACAACCAAATTAAAGTACACAATTTGGGCAGGGGACAAGGTGGGAATGGTCAGGGGGGAGGGTGAACCCCAGAGATCACAAAGATGTGAAATGTATATATAAATAATTTTTTTTAAAAAAAGATATGGCAAAAAAAAATCATCTTCAAACATTTCCAAGATGTTACCTTCATAGTTTTTATTTATATTTGACTTTATTTTAAAGACAATAAATGGAAATTAAATGCAGTAAAAAAAAAAAAAACCCACAGATCACAATGGGGGTGCAGGCTGAGCTAGAGTTGAATCTTAAGTGCATTCCTTATTAGTTGTGTTAGCTGAATCTAAAGTTTCCCTGTCTGACCCCCTTGGTTCCATTTGTCAAAGAGATGTTAACCTAATGCAGTTTATGATGTTGCACTGGGGTTTGACTGAGTTAAGGTTCAGCAAGCACTGGGCATGGGCTAGTAAGCTCTGAATGGTAACACAAATTAGGGATTTTATAAAGGTAGGGACCTGGTCCCCATATTCTTTGAGGCTCCAAAGCACATCCTTTTTTTCTTGGACACTGACTTTGCCATGCCTGAGGTCAAGTCACCTAGCAGTCTTAGCACACACTGAAGATTCCTGCACAAGATCAAGGTCTTGCTCATCTCTGAACCTCTTGCCATGTTCAACCCAACGTCTGCAATCATAAGTCAGACAACTTTGGTCATGCTGATTTCCCAGTCTGGACCAGCCAACACGCTGAAGGGATGAACAAGGGTGGGGCTGGTGGCCAAGAAAACTGAAGCTCCACTCCATGCATGCAGGCTGTTACTGTCCTGGGGAACAACTGGCAATACAGGAATTGCATTTCTGACATGGTGCCAACCTCTCATAATGATGACCACCAGCATTCCCCCCCCTTTTTTAAACTCACTGCTAAACAATATGCCTGCCACGTGATGTGAAGTTGGGGTACTGATTCTTCTTCAGAAACACAGAACCCTGCATTTTTATGTGACGTGATCCAGGCTCAGACATACTGCTCTTTTGTCTTAGTGCACTGTCCACACATTTGGCCTCATTTTTACAGAAATGGGTCACAAGGTCATGGACCACCTTCTTCCAGGTCGTGACATCCTGCAGCGGGACAGTGACAATGTCTTGTGGGTGGTGGAGGTCTAATTCTAAGCTTTCTAAAAAAACAAAAAAACAAAAAAAACAAAAACCACTGAGCAGTTTCCCTCAGGGCTTAACTTCCTGTAGTAGTCAACAAAGATCAAAGTTTTTAGATTTACAGAGGTTTTCAAATCAGAAGATGCTTCTGTTTCCTCAAGCTGCCATTTACTTGCCACTTACTTAGCCCTGCAGCCTGTACATGGACTCCCACATAAGGAGGGAGTATCTTCAGGAAAGCTTTGCCACAGAGCTGGATACTACAGCCCAAAGTGGGTTGGGGCAGGAGTGGGGGGTCGGGTGGGGGCTGGGCAGAGACTCAGGACCTGCAGCAACTGTGGTGCAAGTTGGGCGGGAACACACCCCTGCAAAGGTGACACTGTGTACAGATATTTCTGGAACTCTTCTTTGAAGATGAACTATGGGGAATGGTTGCTCCACCACACATACCACTCTTTCCTGGCCTTTCTGCCTTCCTCTTAGCTTTGTTCTGCACTCCCTCTCTGGAAGAGAGGTCCCCTCTCCGGAAGAGAGGTCCCCTCTCCCATCCTTCCACCCGAAACTCCCAGGGAAAAGCAGCACTGGATAAGGGGTCTTGCCTGGGGGTCACGCTTAGACTCGGATCAGGATGTAACAGGAAGCAGTAGACTGATAGGGCACACACACTAGTGCTGTTGGCCGGGAGAGCTATTTGTGTATATAACTCGGGGCATCTGTCTGCAAGCAGTGTGTACACACGCGCTGGAAGTCCCAGAGCTGCACAAAACTGTTTCTGCACCATTTTTAGCTAAAAATCACTGGAAAATCAGACATTCACGTTAACCTACAGGGAAGGGCTTCGTTTCCAGGATGGTCACCCTTTCCTCAGTCCTTTCTCTTATACCTACCTCACAGAGCCCTCTTGTCCCTCCCCTCACCCCATCACACACACAGCATCTTCAGTGGGGACGCTTCTAGAGCTGCTCTCATTTGCAATCTGAACTTGAATAGTCAACTCAGTTAGTTTAAGGGGCAAGCAGAATGTAGTGTTTTGCCATGTTGGGTGTTAGTCACAGGGCCTAACCAAGAAGCAAAGATTTGTGAGGGTGATCCCAGGAGACAAAGGATGACTATTTCATATAAAGCTATTGTTTGATCATCTTAGCTCTATGCCCAGCTGGTCCCTGATCAGTTACTGAGAGACATAAACTGCATCAGCCTGGGCTGAAGACAGGGGCCTTGGTCTAACTCTACCCTCACTGACTTTAGGCTTTCCTTGATGAGCACAGCTGTGGGAAAAAAATACCTTTACGGAAACCAACATGGGTTAGGCACCTACTGCTTATACCATACTATAGAGAAGGAACAGGCTTTTTATTTCTTCCCCCCACAAACCCTCCTTTGTGTGTGATGAGGAAAGCCCTAGACAATGACTCTATCCAGACAGGGGTTACTAAGTGGGGCGATGACTGAGCTGTTGAGTACACTGACCTTCTTTTGATTACTCCCAAACAGTGTTCAGGAGCATGATGATTGCTCAATTTTTCTTTCCACCCCTAAATTGTTAAATGAGACCAAAACAAACACCACAAGCCTCTTAAATACAAAGTAGGATGGTGATTCCTAACATCTGCTTTGCGTAGCATGGGGGAGCGGTCCCCACCTGGTGTGGCCTCAGGCCACCTTCTCACATTCAGCCCCCTCACTCCAGCCGGTGTTTACAACCGCTACCTTTCCTGCTGTTGAACTGAACACTACAGACCCTCCAGCCACTGTGGCTTCTGCTGCTTGTCTTTTCTTAAGTCGCTCCAGAGGTCTCTCCAAAGTTATTTATCTGTCCTGGAGAAGCAGACAACTTGGAGGTCTGACATACTCAGAAGACAAAATAGTACAGTTGCGTAGTTTGATTAAAAACCCCTCTACTGAATTAGGTGATGCCTGAGCTCTTATCACCGAGTGCTTTTTTAAAAGCCAGATAATGAATTCACACATGTGGGGTGTCAGCCAGAGCAGGTTGTGGGCCATGGCAGAAGCAGCTGACACTGGGGTGTTCTCCTCTCTTAGCTCAGTGTGGCCATGATAGTAGCTTGGAATTGGCCATGGTGGGAGTATTCACAACTGCAGAAAACCAAGGTGCCCTCTACCCCTTGGGTTGGCTGTCAAGCATGTGCCAGCATATTCCTATTCTCCCTGGCTTCTGCTCCCTTTCTGATCCCTTTCGATCACTAATTTAATAGAAGCACGGGCTAGGCACACAATCTACACAGCTACACAACGGAACCAAAGACAAACTGAATAAGCACATAATTCAGGAAAAAAAAAAAAAAAAAAAAGCAAAATGCCACAGCAGCAATCAAGACAGTTGACTTACTCTATGTCCTGCACTGCCCTAAGCCTTAACGTACACAGCACCAGTCCTCAAAGAGTTGTTTCTCTCTCCCTTTAACAGATGAGAAAATACAAAGCCCTTTCCCCATGCTCCAGAGTTCATGGCTCTATTAACAACCCATGAAGGTCCCTATACAAAACACTCCGGGAAACGCTGAGAGCTGAGAGGAAGAACAAATCATTTTATGGAGGCTTTGTGCCAGCAAGGGTTCTTGGAAGTCACAAAAATTATGTTGGCTCTGAGGAAGGTTCCAGAGACCCCAGGAAAGGCAGCTGACTAGCAGAGCAGGCCAGCTGGAGAAAGGGAGTTTTTGCATACAACAGGCCCCTTATACCAATCCTGCTTTCTCCTGATATGCTTTGTCAGGCCAGGGAAACCCCTTCCACTTAGGGAGGCGAGGAAGCAAAAGAGGCACAGTCTGCAATTATGAGAGAACAAATCCATCCTTAGATTTTCACAGCTGAACAACCAGGGAAAAACCTAACCCTCAAACCATCGAGAACCTGGATGTGACCACAGCAAACACCCCAAGGACCTTAATGACCCTCCCAAGGGGAAATGCACAAGAACCAGGCCCATGCCATTTTGGGACAATGAGGGGCCACTTTTTCAAAGTAGTGGTGGTGGCAGTGGCAACAGCTGGTTCTCCGTCTGGACTCCTAGTTGGAAATTCTGGAAGGAACCACTTTCTCCCTTCAGCATCCAAAATAATAAACTGCAATTAGTGACTAACAAATGTGCAATTTCTTCTAGCTACTTCATAGGATGAGGCTAGTCATACCCTGCAAATCACCAGCATTAGGTTGGGCCTTATGATACTTAGCAGAGACAGAAAACTAAGTCCACTCCCCTTTTCTCTGCTTCCTCCTCGCTTTTTTTTTTTTTTCTTTTTGCCAGAGAATGAGTCAAGTCAGTCAACAAGTATTTATGGAGCGCCCACAAGATTGCAGAGTCTGGGAGGAGATGTGGGCTGCTGGAAGAAGCCCAGGATAGCTCTCACTTGAGACAGTAAAAGGAAATGTCAATCCTCAGGCCAGGTCTAAACAGGGCAGTAAAGAGCAGACTGCCACCCTGGGTGGGTTTATTCTGGACCAATCACTCACTTCAGGCTGGGCGGCCTCTGTTATCATAAGGCCAAAGTGGGTGGATGAGCCATGATCGTGCACATTTTTGGAAAAATACAAGCACAATTGCTAACAATCTTGATGCTTTCGAGGGTGGGGGGGCTGGGGATTGGCTGAGATGCTCTTCTTCCCCCAATGTCCAAAGGTCCCACAATAATCAAAATTAGTTAAACAAATGTTGTCATATGTTCATTTTGTCCTCTGCCAATGTTAATATGTGTGAGCTGGAAGGAAGAGGCTAGGGCTGATGGAAACGGCCCTTCTGGGGGTCTGATCCTCTCTCATTTGGAATATTTCTTGGCTATATCTTGACTCCAGAGATTTGCAACTTAAAGTTTCTTCCATTGAGCAAAAGCAGCAGTCATCACCTGTGATTATGTTAGCAATGCAGAGTCTCAGGCCTTGGCCCAGACCCCCAAAGAATACCCTGCATTTCAGCAGCTCCCCCGCAATTCCCACCACAAACAATGTTGCTGCTTTGAGAAGCTGTAATCCAGATACCAGGCAACTGTTTATTATTAAACCCTGCAGATCCCCGAAAGTCACATTTGGGGACCACCTGCCCTCCACATCGCAGGGAGTCGGTAAAGAGTCTCTCTAGATTTTCTGTTCACAAAAAAAAAAAAAAAAAAAACCCCTCAAGATTAGTAAAGCCTAAAGATTTGTAAATATATCATGATTCCTGATTTGCATGAGTCCAGGCCAACTGATATTTGTTTAATCAACACTGGGAGATACCTTCTTGGAACCTAGCAGAATGTAATCTGTCACAGGCACCCTTCCCCTTCTACATTACACTCAACTAACAATGCACACTGGCCTAGATTCTCTACTGTTTTAAATATCCAAGTGTGTTTGAATAACCTGTATGGTTACAATTAGGGTCACTGCATCTGGGGAAGTCACCACAAACCCCCTCACATAAATATGGTGATTTTAATAACAAATAACATATTTGGAGACTGGTCTATAAGTATGCAGGCAGAGGGAGCCACTGAAGAGGTTAATTTGCATGTTCACAAAGGAACAGAATCCAGCTGCAACATTAATACTTAATTCTCAGAGCCACAGGACACATGAACAACCCCACCATGGGGCATGCTCTCAATTTGAAGCTGATTTCCAAACCCTCACAAATTTGGCTAAAACATAAATTCTGCATCGGGAGAGCTGAATATTATTTTTCCTCGGAATCCTGAAAGAGTACAAATAGAAAAAACTCATTGGCTTAAGTTTTGCAAGTTGAGCACAAACAGCTCAACAGACTTGAAAATTTCTCAGTCTCTCAAATGATTCAGAAATCATTTGAAAAAACAAACAGAAAAAAACAAAAAAAGAAAATTATCTCATTGAAAGAGACTCATTCTAACAATGTACTTACTAGGAGTTGAGGAGTAGGTTCTAGGTTAACTGTTGCTTTCAGACCTCCCATACTTCAGTGTCCTAAGTAAAATGGGAAGAGCATATGACTTCAAGAACAGGAGATATAGGAGTGAAAAAACATGAAAAAATCTTCTAGAACAGGAGATATAGGAGTGAAAAAACATGTGTGCTCTGGAGAGGTTCGTATGATACAGTGGTCATATTACCATACCATATTGTTAAGCTATTGTATATGGTATGTACTCTAATTCACTGTATGAGAACAGGGAGTGTGTGAATTGGGACATCTTTAAGGGAAACAGGGTTCTGGGAAGGTTGTTCCTCAGTTTCTCCAGGTGTTCGGAATCCATCAAATTGCTCATGCGCTTGCTCAAACATTTATGAAAGACAAAAGAACTGCCTTTGGAGAGATGCAAACCCAGAGGTTGCTGTGAACACACAGAACTTGGTGAGGGCCTAATCAATGAATCATTTCATCTATGGAGGAAGCAGCTACAAGATTCTCCCACTCACATGGCATGTTACCTCATGGAAAGTTGCTGGCATTCATACTTGACAGAGAGTGGTGGCAGCCAGGACCTATGGGGACACAGCCGTAGGGCAATGGTCCAGTACTACAAGTGACCAAGAGGTAAGGGAGGCTGTTAGTCACCCTCATCTAGCAAACACATGCAGGTCAAACCCTGCTGGGGTGTTTGTAGCAGGTTATGATCAGACAGCATGGTTTCATGAGATAAAAAATAAAATGTCTTGTAAATAAAGTGGCTGGGAATCCATAGCACTACAATTCTGCCGAGTCCTTGGCCCATCTGTTACTAATAAATGCTGGTGGCAATATCCACGGATATATTTGTCAAGGAGGTTATTTCCTCTCCCCTTCTCCCTGCCCCACCAGCAAGCCAGATGCAGAAGTCAGAAGCCCTAACTTGAGGGCCTGGCATTTCCAGAGGCAAATCCATCACCTTGAGAAGCTTCAACTCATTGTCTATTAAACAGGAGTGATTACAACAGCTTCACTTAATCCTAAAACTGTTTTGAGGATCAAATGAGATAATGGATGTGAATTGTTGGTTATGTCAATCAGCAATCACCAATCATATATGGTATAATCTGGGACAAGCTTGGGTGAGGTTATGTTGGGGTGTGAATGTCCTTCTTTACTATCAAAAAAGGCAGGTGACACACTTCCTGGGACAGTTCCTCTCCCTCCCAGGCCCCCAAACAAGCTTGCCTTTAGATTTTAACACATTTAGAACATATTACACAATTAAATCCATTTTGATCTGAGTTTTCCTTTGAGAGCAGCTTAAAGTTCCTCTAAGCCCATTAAGCTTATGAGTAATTAGAAGTTGAAGCTCCACCTCCTCACTTGTGTTGAGATGTCCATCATCAATTTTCCTCCGATGCATGATTTAAGCTCTTGGAATGGCTTTCCTACATCTGGGGACCAGAAGCAAGTTAGCCTCTGTCACTATTGGCAGCAAAAAATAACACTCCTGTGTTGAGTCAGCAATGCGATGGATGTCCTGCCCTAAGACCCTAGTCGGGACACTAGACTGCCATTATGCCAAAGCCCTCTCACCTGCACAACTGCTCATTCATTTTTAAGAGGTCTCTGGACTTGACCCTGGAGTTCAGCACTCAAGACATTGTGATTCCGAGTCCTCTGTCCCTAGATGGTTTGCACTGTGGCCAGTCCGAAGTCTCTTCACCCACTCAAGCCATTAGAGTAAGAATGGCAGAGGGTTGGCGACTGAGCCCTGACAGGGGTGCTCTCCACTCAGGGATACACTAGAGTCCATGCTGCTAAGACAGTGCTGGACAATAGATAACCTCACCCCATTATGTGTGGGGACCTGACGGTGACCCACTGATCATAATCTCCGCAGAGTCACGCTGTATCCCCATCCACTCTACCCAGTCACTGTTTCCCTTGCTTCTTTGAACAAGCTGTGCACGATCCCGTCTAAAGATCTTTGCACCTACTGTTCCCCTCATGCTCTTCTTCCACGTGTCTAGACTGTTGACTCCCTTTGGTCTTTACTGAAAAGGTCCTTCCTGATTCTCTGAATATTTGTTAAATGAACGAAGGGATCAATGAACTGGGGGCTTTCTCCTGAACCCACACTTAGGGACTGGGTTTGCTTTGTCCATTTGTTCCTTCCTTGGGGTTGGATCCCAAATCCCATGCCCACCATTTCTCACACCTCCAGGGGTGCTGTTCACACTTATTCGTGAGTGGCCAGGATCTCTCTCTCCAACTCACCTCTGCTCTAACAACTCTCCATGAGAGTAACAATGTGTACATCCTGTGCATCATAATATGAATATTTGGCTTCTCATTTGGCACAAGGCACAGTGTGGGCGCATGGACTTAATGCATGACTGAACCCAACATGGCTCCACCTTTCTGACTAAAGGGCCTTTCTCTGTGCCTTGGGCCTGCCTCTTTGTTCAGGTCACCTTCCTCTCCCCACCTTTCCTCCCACCTCTACATCTCCTCCTATCCATTCCCTTCCTTTTTTTTGTCAAGTTTCCAGCACATAGTATACTTTTCAGACACAGACAATGGTTTCACAGTAGATACAGGTTACCCTTCCATTCGGTTTTTAAAAACTTAGTAACATGTCAACACAGCTTCCCCAACAGAATCCTCAAACCTTACAGAGGTGGACTCGAGTCACATAATGCTGCCTCATAGGTAAAGTGGCCTTTCAACAATTCAAAGTGAGAAGCCCCATCTGAGTTACTGAAAAACCTCCACTCAGCTTCTCCCTTCTCGACAATAAGCTCCAACAGCCACATCTTCTGTACCTGCCAGCCGGTGACGGCTGTGACACCTGTATGCATTTCATCAAAACACAGACAGCAAGGGGATCCCAACACTGAGTGATGCCAAGGAGTAGCCTATTGGAGTAGCTTATAGAATTAGGGTTTGTTTGTTTGAAACAGCATGTCAATTGATTATTAGTAAACCATAAAAATAAGTTAAGGTGGATAACTGGTACAGAAAGCATACCATGTTTGCAAGTTAGCCAAATACACGTGGTTTAACTAGAAACCAGGCAAGCTACGCTTTGTTAAATAACTACTATGCACATTGATATTCTGGTGTGTCAAAGTCTGTATGACTTGTAGGAGGCTCCACTTGAGAGGTCTGTGTTCTAAATTGGGAAAGGAAAGGAAAACATGCCTGTTCATTCAAAAGTTTAAAAAAAAAAAAAAATGCAGCGGCATACCAGAAAAGTCTAAGGCAAAATGGCTGCTTCTCTAAATTGAGAGGAGCAAAAGAGGGTGGCGGAACGAGGGGTAAGTTTCGTGAAGGATGCAGAAAACTAGAGATTCGAGAAGAAATGCAAAGAAGCAACACATCTCAAGTAAAAGGGGAGAAGCTTGAGCTGAAGAGCTCTGCCCAGGAACATGTGGAGTGTGAGTCTGGGGATGGATATTGCTTACCTCACCTTCCACACGTGATTCACCACAAGCTACAAAGGAGGATGAGGCTGCAGACAAATTTCAGGGACTGATTCCTAGAGGAAAAGTGGACCCAGAACAGAGTGCAACTCCAGAGAGATCGTGTTTGTGTTCATAATGTTGTTATAATGTTGTTATAATGGCCGTGGTCAGGTTTGGATGTGAAAGTTAAGCTGAAAAAACCTCAAGGCCATTGAGGACTACTCTTTCTATTACTGAAGTTATCCCACAAGAAAGAAAGGGAAGGAACTCCTAAGTGCCATGTGGTCACATGAGGACCAGTGTGGATTTAGCCACACATGGGTATTTTACCAGGATGGGCTTTCTGTGCCATGGGCTCTCTGTAGGCAGTTGGTAGTACACAGGGCTGTCATAAATACCAGAAATGGAAAGAGACCTACTGGGTGACACCTAAGTCTGCTTTCCTGGAGTATGAAAGTTAAATGCTTGGTTTGGTTTGAAGTGATCCAAGTAATGGAAGAAGTTCTTTATCTGCTTCTTATAACTAGATGTTTTTAAACTCTGGGTAATTAAAAAACTTCCCTTACCAAAAAAAAAGAAAAAATGTGAAGAAAAATAATTGTAAAGCAATATTTATGGAGAAATAGAAACAAGCTATTCCTAGCCCCATGTAGTTGTCCAGCTCTTAAAGAACAAATCAAGTCCTAGCAGAGTCTAGTTGAAATACTAAAAATAAATAGTGGCTGTATTTAATTTCTTTTTAAAAGTTTCTAAGGGAGCCAATAAAATAAAAATATACCTAGAGTTGGAATTATTTCACATGAACAAGGACTGTTTAAAATGCATTCCATTCTGAGTCAGAGAGAGGAAGGAAGGAAGGAAGGAAGGAAGGAAGGAAGGAAGGAAGGAAAGAAAGAAAGAAAGAAAGAAAGAAAGAAAGAAAGAAAGAAAGAAAGAAAGAAAGAAAGAAAGAAAGAAAGAAAGAGACCGAAAAAGAAAAAGAAGCTTCTTCTCCTTTAGGCATGATCTGTAAGTCAATCAACAAACGTCCATGGAGTGCCATCGTGTAGAAGGCACTGAAAACGGCACTGGTAGAGTCAAGTGAGAAAACCACTGTTCTAACTGCTGTTCCCACACTGAAAAAGAAAGAGCAAAAAATGCTGAGCTCTAAAAGACGTGTTGTGCAAAAATGTTACAAAGGAAGACAAACCCTTTAAAAGGGTGACCTTGGGTGCGCCCTTCCCAATCAAGTTAAATGTCACTGCTCTGAGAACTTGTACTTTCTGATTTCCTGATTTTGCAGAATCCAAAGCTAGCATAACGAATTAAAACCCTCCAGCTTCCTTCCTTTCTCCATTTCCTTAAAAACAAAAACAAAAGCCACAGATTTAATATTTCCATTAAAACACAACTTAACTAGAAGCACCCCACACTTTTACTGTTACCATGGTTGGGGGTAGTGGGGTGGGGGGAATACACTTCTCGCTCCTTTTTTTTTTCTATAAAATTATTTTTTCTAATTTGACACCAAATCTCCCCCTCCCCCACTATGAGTTAGTCCCTAAGTATATGCACTACTTTAGGCAATTTATGTTGGCGTAAGTTTCTCAGTTACGTCTCTCGCTTGTGACGTGGTAACTGTCAGAATCAGGAGGGAAGTTCAACATCAGCCTTTTGTTTCTTCTCTGGTTTTCCCATCCATACCTTCTGGGATGAAAGTCTGCAGTTTGTGACATGCTAAATGCCCATGGCATCCTGAGGCCTCTCCTGGCCCAGTCCTGGGGAGGAGGGAGATGCACAGGCCATTCTCATCTCCACCCAGCAGTCAAGGACAGGCAGGCTCCTCACTCACCCGTGCAGTGGCCACACATTCCTGAGAACCTGAAATGATGCACTAATATGCATGTAAATCCTAATTCGAAAATTTGGGAAACTGATTAAATACCTTCCTAATAATTTTTATATAGATCAAAAGTTGAAATGATACTAGTGCTGATAAATTGGGTTAAATCAAACACATTACCAAAACAAACTTGTTTTCTTTTGATTCTTTTTTATTGCGGCTACAAGAACATTTAAAATGACCATGACAGAGCACATTATATTTTTGTTCAACAGCGTTGCCTTAGTGGGTTGGATGCAAAAGTCATCTCTCAGGGTCAGGGCCAGTCCTGGTCCAAATCCACTGCTCCTGCATTTGAGAGGCATAGAGTTTCCTAGGGTTCGAGCAACTGGGGAGATGAGAAATGGCCTGCACTGTGCTTAGGAGGAAGGAAAAGGAGGGTGCTCGTGCCAACAGGGCTCCAACCCTCCCACAGTAGAGTGGCAGTTTGAGTAAAGATAGTAGGTACATGTCGTTCCAAAATCAGTACCCCTATGGGTTGAGCTGCTGTCTTTACCTTTCTTTCCTTTTCTATACAGTAGTCAGAGAATGATTTTAAAATTTACATGCGATGACACCATACCCTTGGCTTAAAGTCCTCCAATCAATCCCTCTCCACTTAGAATAAACTCCAAACTTGAGTTTGACCTGGCTACCACCCCTTTCTCTGAGTCCATATCCTTCCTCCACCCCCATTCATGAACCTTTTAATTGCTCTCTCTGACCAGGGATACCTCATCTTGGATCGCCTCAGGGTTTCTGGTCATCTCAACTTTCCTTCTCTACCTCAACAGCCTCTCTGACTTAAAGACAACACCTCAAACACGATCTCACTGCCCTGTGTGAACTGTCTGAAAAGCCTATTTACTGTCTGGGGGCATTTTATTCCTTCAGAGTCTGTTGCTCTTCAGTAAAAGTCAGTGTCCCTCATGAGCTGAGACTCACCCTATCTGGTTTTCTGCCCTGACCCCAGATCCCAGAACACAGGTTGGCTGGAGTGGCATCCATAAACAAGTGCTGGATGCCAAATGAGTGAAGGGACCAAGGGTACCCCAGGGGTGCACAATGCATTCCTACATGTACAGTGTACTTGGTATGACACTTCATTTAATATCCCACCTTAAGAGCTGCCACCAGTACCTATATATTTAGAGGAAAGCAAAGATTCCAGCTCATACAGTGCCTAGGGTCATTGGGTCTCTGGCTCCAATGCCACATACCTCCCTCCATCATCATTGTTCCCAGCCTTTTGGCTCTGACCCTTTCCCCATTACCTGGCAGACATGCCTCAGCCAAAGCTCCAAGCCCTCCTCCCTCTGCAAGTGCTCACGCTGGGCTTACTTCATATCTCCGCCCCTTCCTCTGAAACCCTCACAGGACACAAAGGCCTGAGGACTGGAGCCATTTGTATGCTCCCCTTTCTTCCACAGGGCTTATGAACTCTTTGTGAATAGGGACCAAGTCCTACAACTGAATCTCCATGTCTCCATGCCACCCCCCCCCCGCCCCTACCATTGTGCCAGAACTGTTCTAGGTATACAGCAGGAACCTACTAATCACTTGCTGCTTAAACAAACAGCTGAGTCAAGGAAGCAAGTCTCTCCTCACATTGACTCTGAGGGTACAGAGCTTGTCCAGGGTGCAAGAAGCTCTCAGGAGCAATGTTTCCGGACTTTCCCTGGCCTTCCAGCATCACCACCTTCTCATTCTGTTTTCCTTCAGTCAAGTTGCATAGACTGCTTAAACTCTGCATCAGACCTACCTTTGTGCAAGTGTGTGAAAAACCTGGGAGTGAGCCTATGTACCTTGCTTTAGGCCTCCTCTGACCCACCCCTCCCCCCTCACCCTGGCTCAGAGCCCTATGAGGGCCCCCATGGAGGCTCCTTGATTGGGCAGGCCTTGCACACAGCACCCTCCCTCCTTCCCCATTATCCTTAGCTTAGGGCAGTCTCCCCCTGGACTGTTTACACAGCTGCAGAATGAAGGGACTCTCGGTTCTCCCCTCCCCAAGTCCAGGGTTAACATGTATGTGTTTCCGGTTCCCCACAACTTGGGGCAATGCGACTGCTACCCCAACCCAATTTCCTGTAAATAGTCCGTATGCAGATAATGGCACTTTCTGGGAATGGAAAGGCATGTTGAATCACTTACAGTAAATGACTTAGTGGATGCCTTCTGCAGCCCAGGACAGGAGCAGCTGTTTGTTGCACATGGTAAAGTAGGCAAATGAAAGGTGGCCACACTGCAGACCTCCAGGAGAACCAACTTCCAACTAGGAATTACAATGGACGTCTTTGATTTGAGATACTGTTGAATGCCAGATTTCACCAAATACTGTGGGAAATTGCAGGGCGTTTTAAAAATTATCCCTCTTAGACAAAATGTCCAGTTTCAACAAATACCATAGAACCTGAAAGTATTTTGGGCCTCCACAATCTTAAGAGGTGCGTGCCCCAAATGATCGATCATCTCCTAGACCAGACCAGATGGAAAAATCAAACCAGACCTGTCTGTAAAGTACTACCTAGAGCCTACAGCAGTGAGGGAGTAAGCCCAGACTAATGTGGCTTATGCTAGATCAGAGGTGAATGAAAGAACTCAGTCAGTGACTTGAGGCCTGAGAATACCATATAGGAAGAAATCTACGCATGCTCAGACCACTCCAGGTAGTCAACAGGTCTGTGGAACAAAGCATTTGGATATCTCAGCAACAGCCAATGTCCCCCCCATCCCACTTCCCCTCCCCCTGCAATTCCTGCAAAGTCATGGAACATTTGAGATTTTCATCTCTAAAGGATCTATTGTTACTCTGTTCTGTCTGAGGCTCTTAATATTATCTCTTATGTTCCTACTGACTCCAGTTTGCCACACTGTCAAAGGAATGGGTACATACAAGCAAGGCTTCATGCCCCCCCAGTGCAGGCCTTAGCACTGTAGGAACCAAGGATCACTTTCCCTTTTCATTTATAGACGGAAAACTCTTTCCTCCCAAAAGATGACTGTCTCCTGGGGCGGCCCAGTCAGAAACTGGCTAGCCCCACCTGTCCATCAGCTTTCCCTTGAAACCATCACTCTCACAATGGGGCCTCCAGGGGTGCATCATCATGATTACACTATCCCAAACAGAGTCCCACACCTAGAAGGGACTCCCCAGGCAGGGTCTGTCCTAATTCAGGGGTCCCTCTAGACAGATTTTCTGGTGTCCTCATAGGTTCAGGGACACTGTGATGGCCCAAGTTCACTTAGAGCAGAGGATGGAGCTCAGAAAAAAATCTACTTATACAGAGACAGTGTCACAAGGAATAAAATACTTGCCTACACAGGCCTGGCCTGAGCTAAGTATTGCCTTGGGGTTGCAAAAGCCATCTTGGCTGACCTGTGAGGTTGTTGTATGGCCAAGGTTTTGTTTTATCATTGCCAAAAGAGGATACCATTCTACCCTTGTCCTTGAGATCCTAATGGCTTAGTTAGTGGAGAGTCTCCCAGGTATAAGGCTGAGTTCACACCTCAGTTGAGTCCACAAGGGTCCCGTCATTGCACAGGTAAGGCAACATGCCCGTGGTCACTCCACAGTGACCTCCAGGACAGGGGTTGCCCCTTGAGAGCTACACCCTTGGGCATCTTCAGCAGGTGATGATAAACCAATCCTGCCAATGTGGTTGAGTTCTGCATCACAGGATAAGGAAAAGGCTTGGGGGAGCATAGAGAGGACAGGCAGAATCTATAATGAATTTAAACCCATAGCATCCAAGTGCTTTGGACTAATACTGATGTGTTATTTCTACTTATTGCGGACCCAGGTCTTAACTAAGGGAAAATGAAAACAGCTTTGACAGCCATTTCCTTGCTTTCTTTCTCCACCCAAGAGGCACCAGTGGTTAACAGTATGGTGGCAACAAGTGGGTCAAAGGTCAGCCCCTCAGCCTGTGCTGGTTTCCATGGAGATGGGGCCTATTCATCCAGTACACAGAGCCTCTTCACAGCCACTTACACACAATTGAGCTATTACTGAGAGCCCAGGAGAGCAGTGTCTGGAGCACAGAGCACTAGACAGGGCAGGGTTTAATGGAGCTGATTAAATGGTAGTTGGGGAATTATCCCAGAGCAGGATTTGGGAATGCCCTTTAGAAACAAGTTAAATCCCTAAACCTCATCTCATTCCCAACACTCCTCCCTTGTGCTAGGATAATGCCAGTGTCCATGCACTCCCATCACCTCACCTTTCTTCCCACATGTCCAAAGCTGAGAGGACAAACTCTTGTCCTGAGATTCCTGGACCAATGGCATCTTCATCATTCACTCAGCATTGTAATGCTTTTGTGTTTTAGAAAGATAACAATCCAAAGACAAAGAATGAAAACAAGTGGGGGATCCACTTCAGTTATGAAATACATTCCAGTCGATGGGCAAAGTGGTTCAAAACCAATACTTTTTAGATGTGAGAAATTCTTTGGCATTTGTTTGGAATGTTTAACTCCCTCCCCCACTTATTTTAAGTTTTTTTTTTTTAAATGGGGACATTCCTTCAAAAGATGCATCACCATCTGTAATTTACCAGAACAGAGATTCTACCAAAATTTCCACAGCCTTTAAATCAAAGTAGAACAGAAATGAAAAATAAAATTCCTAAAAAAGCAAAACATCTTATGGAAAGATTATTCTCACACATAAAAACTGGAATGAATATGTTATACACAAGCATTCAAAAACTGGAAACAATTCAAATGTCTTTCATGAGATGAATAAATAAGCAAACACTGGTGCATCCACACAGTGGAATAATACTCAGTTATAAAAAGGAGTTACTGGTTCTTGCAACAACATGGATAATTTCAGTGCATTTTACCAAGTGAATGAAAAAAGATTCAAAATGCTACACAATGTATGAATTCACTTATGTGTTATTCTGAAAAAGTCAAAGCTATAGGGATGATGACCATGGAGTGGTTGCCAGGATTTAGGACTGCTTATG
This sequence comes from Uropsilus gracilis, assembly GCA_004024945.1. NCBI lineage: Eukaryota > Metazoa > Chordata > Mammalia > Eulipotyphla > Talpidae > Uropsilus > Uropsilus gracilis. Next base: position 75,426 of record PVHY01003789.1, read on the forward strand.
GGGGAGGGACTTAATATGAGGGTGAGGCCCAAGGGAATTTGGGGGTAAGACATGGAAGTCCTATAGCATGACTGTGCTGGTATAGTTTGTATAAACCTAAAGAATCATACTCTATAGAGTGAATTTCAAGTTATATAAAAACAAAACAAAACCAATTCTGAATTTATCTTTTCAGGAAACAGTTGCTGACTCTCAGGTCAGAATGAAAGAATGAAGAATCCTAAATTAGACCTACAAAGCTCTAAGTGCAGTCACCCCTTTCAATCCCTGTTGCTATGATCTCTAGCAGATTATGGCAGAGAGAATATTCAGGAATGGAACAGAAGCACTGGGTTGGCGGTAATCATAATACAAAGGACAACTAGGATTAGGTGAAGAACATTTATATGTCTACCTTCTGCTGCCTTGCTTTCTCTCAGTATGCCACGGGAGGAAAAAAGTAACAGTGGAGGGAGAGGTCCTTAAAAAGCAGGAAAACAGTGAAGAGGAAGATGAAAAGACGTAAGTTTGTCAAATGGGTTATTGACCATATACTGAACAAGGTGAGCAGACTGGAGGTCTGCATGTAAAGGGTCAGTGTGACTTCACAGAGGTCACCAGACTTGGAGGGTAACATACTCTATGTCTACTGCCACTGCTAGAATGTCAGCTTCTGCAGGACACACATACCACTGCTGTGTCCTGGTACCACAACTAGGGGTACATAATCAGTATCTGGTCTGAAGGCAGAGAGGAAACCCAATTAATGAGAAATAATATGAAAGACCTGTTAGGATTTCTACATATCAGTTGGTCAGGTTGAGTACCATGACATATTCTGAGTTAAGAAATCAACTGCATCTCAGGAATACTCAGCTCAGAGCCTCTCTGCCGCCCTGGCTACTGACCTAGGAGTCTACTTGAGTGCAATAAAAATCCCAGGGAATCTCAACAGGGGGTTGATGCTAACTGACAGTTTACTTTTCAGTTGTCTTCCAAGGTTCAGGTACTGTTCTAAGTACTGAACTAATGAACAAATCCTTCTGTTACCACCTGAGGTGCAAGCTGTTAAGAGTCCCATTTTACAAATGAGAAAACTAAGGCACCGGGAACTATCTAACTCAGGGTAGGATCTGAACCTGCCAGACCTAAGTATCTGAATAAATAATCCTCATCTCTTTAAAAAAAAAAAAAAAAAGTAGGATAAAACCATGAAAACAAAGGTTAACAGGCCAAATCTTGTCCCCACAGATCAGAGTGGGAAGCAGTGTAGAAGGGGGATATGACTGAATTGAGAGCTATGCATGATGAGAACTCTGATGGAATCATTCTATTCATGGATGGCTGACATTCGCCAGGCTTCTAAGGAATGATGCTCTGGTCTTCTAGGGCCAGAGTGGAGCAACAGGCAGAGGACACTCAAACTTTTGTCTAGAGATGTTCAGCACAAAGAGAAGACAACAGGAGAAGCCAGTTTCTGGAAACGTAAAGCCGTGTCACATGGACAAGGAGGAATTCCATTCGCTCTGGGCTGCCCTCATCACCACAGGTGTGTCCAGCAGAGGCCAACAACTAATTGTTGAACCAAACAGCTGTGTGAGCTCAGTTGATGATTAATTATTCTCAGCTGCAACGTGATTCTCAGGTCTCCAAGAACAAGTTGGGAAAGCCCAGTCTCTACTCAAAGAAGAAACACAAGCAGAGCTGCTGGGAGGAAGCATCAGACAGAAAAGAAGAGATGCTCATGGTAGCTGGGTAGCCTCTCAGACCTCTGCTCTCCCCAGGGCAGGACCATCAGAACCACAAAAGGAGCTCTTCCATCTGGCTGTCTGAACAACCCCATCCAATAGGCAAAATTTCCTCAGAAATTTCAAAAGATTTCCAATGTACCTACAGAAACCTTCCATGTTCTGCCTCCTTAAATAGGGCATTAATCCCAAGGGAACCAAGATTTAATAAGCCAAGGAAGGAATCTATCCAAGTTTAGACTAATTTTTGGAAAACTGAAGACATTCGTTCCTTTATGACACAATAACAGCAAATTAAAGGCGACTTCCATCCATCCCCTCAGACTTTTCCTCTGGCAACACAATCAGGTCTCAGAACTCCATGTAGGGTTAGGAAAAAGTGACAACTTGAAGCTCTATTTTTTTTTAAGATGTGTAATCTACTGATTCTACTCCCATAGAAAAGAGAGTGCCATGTAGAGGTGCAAGAAAAATGTTTAGCCCTGGATATAAACTGGTTTAGCTCAATGCAAGAAAATCTGGCAATAGGATGAAGAGCTTAAAAATACTCCTACCTTGTCACTCAGAATCCAAGTCTGGGAATCTACTCCAGGGTAGTAATACTAAATTCAGTAAAGGTGTTACACGTTAATGACATGCATGGTACTACTGTTTATGGGAGTATAATACCAGAAAAACCCAAGTTTCTAAAAATAGGAGAATGCTTACATATGTCAATTGGAGACACTTAGGGGCAAAATATTATGGGGAAATACAGGACATCAAATTGTGCCTCAGTATGAATACACTGATAAGTGAAAAAAAAAAAACATAAAACACAGCAGAAGAACATTCTGGCAGAAACTGGACCAATATATTTAAGCGGTTAAATTTAGGTGACAAGGTTAAGTGACATCAAAAACAACAACTTCCTTCAGTCCTCATTTTCCTTAATAAACATGCTTCAAGCCAGGCACAGTGGCACGTGCCTGTAAGCTTCAGTCTATGTAGCGGCTGGGGCTAGGGATCGCAGTTTGATTCCCGCTCCGGGCAACACAGTGAGACCTAATCCCAAAAAATAGCTGGACGTGGTGGAGCGTGCCTGTAATCCCAGCTACCTGGGAAGCTGAGGCTGGGGATCGCTTGAGTCTGTGGTACCCCAGGCAATGTGAGCCTGCAGTTCCATGGGCAAAAATAGCAAGACCTAGTCTCAAAAAAATAAAAATTAAAAAAAAATAAACATGCTTTTCCTGATCTCCCAGCAGCTCAATTCACACAGGGAAACACTCCCTCCTGGGTGTCTCCTCCCAGGCAGGTATGACTCTTTCCTGTCTCCACTCAAGAACACACACACTCAAGTTTTCACCTTTCTATTCCTGTCTTCCTTTTCTCTTTGTTACAAAATGAGGGTCTTCAATCAGTCTTAATTCCCATGCAGAGCTAAGAAGGAACTCCAAGAGTCGAAGATCTCTGCCTCAGCAGCCCATACTTCCACTTCTTCCTGACTTCCTCTAAATCCCAAACCACTGAGAATTCTTTGGGGACCCCAAGACAAGTTTCAAACCTTAAAGGGGGAACCAACCTATTTCTCTCCTTCCTTCCAGATCCCCCTGGGGGTCAGCGATACTTGCACAACCTGCCCCATCACAGCTCAAGGGCCTTTCCCTCAATCTTTCTGGTTTTTTTGTGGAAGAAAATAAGTAATTGATCCTATAGAGATTTCCACAGTCTGGGTTTTGTTAATCACATAATTCAAACAGTGTACTAACAGGTCTCCCCCCTTGAAATGCAGTCCTTCCTTGCCAGGGACCCCAACTTTTTTATTCGCAGTCCCTCAAGACATTTTAGGCTGCTGGAAGCTTCTCTGTGATTATTTGTTGAATGAAAAATTAATACATAAACACAAAACTATTTGTGACTGATATTAAACCAATGAAACGTCAAAATGTGTTAAAATTTTTCTCAATAAAGACATTTTAAAGCCCAAAGAGCTTATACCAAGGATAGAAAAGAAAGCATTTCCACAGTCTGGCATTCACTGGGCAGTTTCCACCAAAAATGGTAGAAATCAGGAAACATTTTCCTAGAGTTAAACAATTTCAGAAGTGCAAAGATGTTCAGTTGATGAGTTGTTGAAGAATGTTATTAGGCAGGTGATGGATTAAAAGAAGGCTCAGGAGTACAACTCAATCACTCTCAGGGGCTGACACCCGCTGTGAATATTCCCCACATCCGACCATCTCAGTGAGCCCATTTTACAGAGAGGAGACCAAGGGTATGTCCTGAGGTGAAAGAGTGGCAGAGGTGTGTGTGAACTCAGAGCCACCTCCCTAACCTTGGGACTCACTGCCTGAGAAGAGTGGACCTATGTTTATTCTATACTCAGTGAGGGTGCATCCAGTCTTGTAAACAGGGCAGTAATGTGAAGAAAGTGGGAATTAGGAGAGCTTTTTTTCTTAAATGGAGATAAACAGAAAAGGGAAGAGCTAGAGTTGGGGTGCCACTCAATTGAATCAGCCCTGACAGACCATCCTCTAGAGTGGCTCTGGGACTGGAGAGACAGTTCCAGAGAATCAGTAGAACCTGGGAACTGAGTGGTGATCATGGAGCTTGAGGGAAAAGAACAGAGGTCAATGAGCATGGGTGACCAGGAGAATGGGAAGTAAGGCGGGAGAAGAAGTTGGGAAGGAGACGTTTAGAGTCCTACATTTCCACAAAACATGGAAGTGACACTAGCCTAGAGGAGGACAGCAATGCTCAGTGGTTAGGAACCCAGATTCTGGGTTCAAGTCCTGGTCTTGCCACTTATTAAAAGAAACCTCAGATAAGTAATTTATTTATGTCTCATTTTCATCAAGTGGAAAACAGCGATGGATAGAGAACAGCATGTGCCTCATCAGAAATTGCTTTAAGGACTAAGTGTAAAGCCTTAGAAATAGAAAGTATGTCACATCACCTCCCAGATTTCATTGTCTGTGGTCTCTTGGGCACATTTTCCCAGGCTTTGCTTCCTTTACTGCCGACAAGCCATAATTTAGTTTTACCTGAGGAAGCTCATACTCTCGCATCTGCTTCTATAGGAACCTTCTTCTGCAGCACCTGGCCTGCTCTTCCTTGGCTGGCTCATCTCCTCTCTGTTCTTTTTTGCTGGTCCTGCTCAAACACTCAACTATCCTGGAACTTTCCAGATGAACAGAAATGAAATACTGAGGGTTTTTTTTTTTAATTTTGGATATTTTCAAACACACACACAAGTTTATATAATAATATGTACCTGGTTAAACCCTACCCAGGTTTCATAGCTAGTTCGTGGCTGATTATCAGTTCATCGGTACCCCAACTACAATCTGTCCATAACACCCTGAGTCCCCATCCACTTTACTGCAGGTCCCAGGTAAGTTATTAACTATTTTAGTGTACAGCTCTAGGAGACAGGAATTTTCAAAACTTCTAAACAATGATTGTCATAGTTTTTTTAAAAATAATAATTATTTATTATAAACAAGGAAATATCCGGTTATGCTTTTACATTTTCCTGGTTGTTTTATAAACAACCCCTCTTTTCCTCACTAGCATATTTAAATCAGGATGTGGTTCATACAAATCTTTGCGTGAACATTTCAAATCTCTCTTTTTTTATACTTTAACCTTTTTTAGTCTTCTAATCATTAGGTGACCTCTCACCTACCCTCTTTTCTTCCCTTCAATCTCTCTGGATTATTTGTGAAAGAAAATAGGTTACTGATCCTGGAGGTTTCCACAGTCTAGATTTTGATAATCACCTTACAGCAGGTCCAGGTAACCTATTTTTTAATTTTATTATCCTCATAATCATTTTACATGTTCCTCTGAAACATATAATTCTTGTAATGTAATAATCACATTGAGAGGTTTGATCAAATTTGGGTTTAATGTTACTTTATTTAGGGGAGAGGAAAGATGAGTATTTTCTTCTTCATCTGTTAGCTGGGATAATTCTGCAAAGAAAACTTTGCTGACCACCATTCTGTAGTCTGTGGAGGAGAGCACACAGCAGAGGACATCATCTGATCTGCTCCCTTTACTGACCGGATTTAAAATAACAACTCATTTCTCCATTGTCTGCCAAAGGAGGCCAGGGCCAATGCCTGCTGATTTTGTTGTTAGTGTTGCTTGTGAACTTACCAGTTTAAAATCAGCAGGAAGTATTATCAATGCCCATTGTATCTTTTCCCTCAACGCAGGTTAACTCCTGAGTCCTTCTGACTTAGTAGTCCTAGTACCTGAGTCCCTAATAGTAGTTCAGTAGTCTCAAGTATGTTAACAATTGATCCTGGGCATATTTTACACAACAATTCTCCACTTCTCCTAAGGAGCCTTGAGTTAAGTGGGAAATAGTATTTTTTTTTAAAGGGACTAGGTCTCGCTGTTGCCCAGGGTTGTCTCGAAGCCAGGACTCAAGTAAGCCCCAGTCTCAGCCTCCCAGGTCACTACAGTTGGTCGTCACTTCTTAGAAAAGAAACACAGCATATGCTGTGAATTTACTTTAATCTTTTGTGTTCAGGACTCCAAAATCTTTATCTTAGTTTCACTGACCTAATGAAACATATATCCTTCCTCCCACATTGAAAATCCTTGTTCTAATGACACCAGCATATCCTTTACTCTGTCCTAAATGCATACAACCCCTCCAACATGGTCAATGAAAACAATTTAAGATTCTCTTTTTGTCACTTCTTTTCATCCTTATGTAATTTCCACTAGGGATATACAAATAATTATTTGTACAATGAGGTTCTGCACGGTCTCCTGGTTTCTGGTCTGGTTCTGTCCTTGATAAGTAAGTCTGCTCAGCCTTTATCCAGAAGGGTGATATCCTACCTACCTACCCCTGGCCAACTCCACCCAAGAGCTGGACTTGGTGCAAAGGGAGAAGGAGTGCAACCACAGCAGACATCGACTGTCTTGCTTCACAGGAGCTCCCAGTGCTCAGGCAGTTGGGAATTGGGATGGGACCTTTGTAATCATCTTGCCCTCTCCACAAGGGCGCAGGCAGGTGACTTCCCCTGTGGGCCAGGCTTCAGGTGACTGCTGTTTACCACCATCTTACTCTGAGATGTCTGAAAGCCCAGCATGCCATAGAACACCCTAGGTGCATGCACCTGAAACCTGAGGTCTGGGATGGGGTTAGAAGGAGCGAGTGTGGGGAGGTCATCTACAACCCTTCAATCACTAACATATTTTCCAATAACCTTTAATCTGAAACAAAAGCCCAATCATCTAAAGCCCAATCATTTAGCTAGTTCCCTGTATGGAACTTAGTCATCGAACTTTCTATAAAACCATATATACATATTAAAATTTTTTTTTTTATTTTTGAGACTAGGCCTTATATTTTGCGGAGGAACCACAGGCTCACATTGCCCAGGGTACCACAGACTCAAGTCTCAGCTTCCCAGGCAGCTGGGATTACAGGTGCATGCCACCACACCCAGCTTCTTTTTTTTTTTTTTTTAGACTAGGTCTCACTATGTTGTCTAGGCGGGTCTTGAACCTGCGGACTCAGGTGATTCCTAGTCTCAGCCTCACCTCGTAGGCTGCAATGAAAGGCTATACATATTTTTTAAAGGTGGAGGAAATACCTGAAAACAGAAATGTAACCCCTACCCATGCTGACAAGTTTAGCATTTTCTCATACTCGTCTCAGAGTTCCTTCCCAAAACAAAGTAAAATAGAACAAGTAGCATTACTGATACAGCAAAAGTTATCCAATCTCAGTCATTCATTTCTTTCCCTCCCTAGAAGTATAGTTCAGACGTGATGTTCCTCATGCTACTGCATGCTTTATGCTTCCATTACATAAGTACTATCCACAAGTTATAGACTATAGGGAGTTTTCTTGAACACTTTATTTAAAAAAAATGCCAAATTTGCAGCAAGTGGTAGAAGTACACTCAAAGCCCATTCATCCTTTAACTAGATTTACATTATTATGTTCCCAAATTCACTTTGTTTATCTACCTCTCCTCTATTTGTGCACATGCACACACACTTTTATTTTTGTAGAACCAATTGAAAGTACATTTTAGACTTCATGACCCTACACTGTCCAACACTTTATTTAGCCTCTATCTCCTAAGCCTGGGACATTATATGTAACCACAGTACAATTATCATTCTCTGGCAACACATTTAAAATAGCCCTTAGCAACTTTTTCCAATCAACATAGATTTCTGGAATTTACTCATGTTAAAACACAAGAATTTGGTAAATTCAATACATTCTATTACATGACTGAATTTATTTATTTCATATATTGATGGCTCCATGTGCTTTTCTAGTGCAGCTGTGATTGTTCTCTTCATGTCCCATGCCACTAAGAGATTTACTGTGTGATAAGCTATGTGTCTTCAGTTTTACTAAATAGTGCCAAATAATTCCTCAAAGTGGTTATTCCAATTTATGCATCATATAACCTACACCGGCATTCTTAGACTTTAATATTTGCCATCTCTTTCTTGTTTTAATTAGCACCTCTCTGAGTTTGCATCTTCTCTTTAAACAGAAAACAGAGAACACATTTAACCTTTTCTGAACCTTCTATGTCGCCATCAGGACCCTCTACTGCAAAGCACCTTTCTGTGTGTTTACTTCACATCTTCCCCATGACTAGACGATCATCCAACCCTTGTGCTGCTGATGAGGCTGTAGGGTAACTGAGCAACGTTTCGGCGCTAAGATGGTGATTCCTGGGTGAAGTCCCAGGAACCCCTCCTCCTTAGGCTAAAAGATCAAGAACTGCAGTCAAGAACATGACAAAATCTTCTGCCGAACAAAAGACGATTTTAAATAAGCATTTCCTATTTCTGGATTTTAATTTAGATGTTTGAAATCATTTGAGGTGTGTGTGCTGTATGATCTAGAGAAGAGGTACTGACTTCCAAGTTTGAGAATTAGCCAAAAAAACAGACAAGAAGGACCAGAGAGATCGCTGCCTCCCCTCAACAGAAAGGTGTGCAGTTCCTAGCCCTGATGGAAGCAGCTCCATGTCAATTCCTCAGGGCTGGGAAGGTGCAGAAAGAAGAGCTGGGCAGAGGGCCTGTGGGGGTGGGAAACACATCCAGATGGAAGTCATACCTGGCTGCTGGTTCCAGCTCGTTTTCCTGGTCCGTAACAGGAGATCAACTTAAAACTTTTGTTCTTTCAACTCAAACATTTAATGACTCTACAATACCATAAAAGTCCATGACATTCATTTTATTTCAGCCCTATTCCAAACTGGCATTCATAAAGTTGATCCTGAGTCATTGAGAACAAAATAAAATGAAAGGGAACAAAAATGATTCTCCATTACTTAAGAAGCTAGAAAAGAGTAAGATGCATTTTAGAGTATTTCCCCCAAAATGGCTAAGTCGATTTTAGCATTTTGATAAGGGGAGTATTTGCTGTCAGGAAAACCAAATTTCTTCAGGGACCAAGACATACATATGAAATTTTTGTCCCATTAGACGCATAGTGATCACCTCTAGGCATGGGGAAAAGAACACTACTTCTGACGTCAAAGAAATCAGATCTAGTCAAGGAGGCAAATAAGAAAACAACTTTTACGTATAAACTGATAGGCACTTGATGCTAGTTAAAGGTACTGAGGGAGGATACAGAGTTGATCTTGATCAAGAATGTAGTTCACTGGGCTTAATGGATAAAGCTACTTATGAACATTTGCTGCTGAGTGACAATGCACATAAGGCTTAAGCTTGTTCCAAGCTGAAGATGTGGGGGTCTAGATGACCTATGGACCAGCATCTACACCACACCCCACAACGCACACATGTGGTTTCACCTTCTGAATGGAAGATGGTCAGCCTTGAAGACGTCTAGTGAATCACAAAGGGTCTTTAAGAAGGTGTAACTCTCTCGCCTCCCCAGAGGGGCTTTCACCCCCAGTAACTGAGCTAGTCCCAGGCTGCTTTTAGAACTAAGGTTGAGGGTTCTCTGGCTGGTCTCTCAAACACCTCCTCCAGGGTCTGCCCTCCCTCCCCAGGTTTGAGCTCCTGGCTTAGGTGCTCCAGGTGTCCTCTGCAGTGCTTTGTTACCCATTGTCATGTGAATCCTAAGGACTGCTTTTCCTGTTCCTCTGCATTTTAAGCTCCTGAGAGCCAGGACCCCATCATACTTGACTTGGTAACCACAGAAGGTGTTCGGTAATCGCTAAATGGATGGACGGATGCATACACACCAGGCATTCTTCCAAGGCAGCCGGCAGGGAGGAGGCTGATAATGTTGGCCTGATTAATTTCACAACATGTACGCATTCTAGAAGCAAAAGTAAGCATGGAAAATGTTTGTGGGCTGGTAGGTTTTTTGTTTTATTTTCTGGGTAGGATGAACTATGTTCACTTAACAACACTAACCACTCACTCAAAGCTATTTGGAGTTCATCGTTTCTAAAAACTTCAAGCACAGCAGGGTGTGAGGTTCCAGATGGCAAGTGGGCTGCTGGGTCTTCACGGACAACGGAAATGAGGAAATTGCATTTTGCACAGTTACATATCTCCTCAACAGAACACAACTATTGTTTCCACATCAGTCAAATGATTTGGAAGGTGGGGGGCAGGCAGTGGGGGGGGGGAACAGGGGACGGTGATTGGTAGATAAAAGGTGCACAGAGCCACAGTGAGGGGAAGGGTGCAGAGAGGGCTCAAACTTGCCCATACTTTGTTAGCTTCCTTTCATCCCTTTTGAATAAAATCTGCATTCCTTTTCTCCAACAAGGGCAGCCCTGCTCCCCACCTAACACAGCCCTGAATGTGGTGGACTCGGTGCCCCCCAAGCCAAACTCCAAATAGAAGCTGAACCCCGGCCAGTGTTAGCACAGAACAGAAAGGGAGATTGGTCCCCTTGCCCAGCTCAAACATTTCAATCTCTTTCTAGGCCTCAAAACCCTAATTTGACCACAAAAACCTGGCCTCTGGTGTTTCTGTTATGAGTATCGGATTCCTTCGGCTGAACTTGGCTGTTCACTGCCTGAACAAATTACATTAACAATACAGAGAAATGTATACAGGGCCTTAAAAACACTGCTGAGCAGGGACCAAAACAAAGACAGTGGTGTCCTAGCAACAAACCTTACCCCCCCCCTCCCGGCCCTGCACCCCTCTCTCCCCACCAGCAGCCTCAGGCCCTGCCAGGGATTGTAAGCCATTGAGCTCCTCTCTTCTCTGCAAACAATTAGGGACAGAGAAGTCACAATTACAGATGGGATTTACAGCCAGAGGAGCAATCTATAAATCACAGCGCTCCCACCCCCAGCCATTCCCAGCCAGATAATCAGAGCCAGATGTTCGCCACAGCTGCTTCAATGTGGGTACACTGTTGTCCAACTCCACCATGCTCCTGTGCTCTGAGAACCAGCAGAGTCTCCAAGGCAAAGATCCCTGCCAAGCCAGAGGGGGCCTCTGCACCCTGGAGCCCGCCCAACTGTAGGAAAAGTTGGGTCGTGTGGGAACTGCTTGTCAGAACAACCACGGAAGTGCTGGGCCCTGTAACTGGGGAGCCCTGTGGTGGTTCCAGACGTTGCCTGCAATCCTGCACCACTCAGTGATCATGGCCACAATCAGCAGGTGATCATCTGCTACATACTAAGCTGAGCTGGGTAATCTGCAGGTACTCCCTTGCTGAAGGATAATCTTTACAGTAGTTTACCGGATTCACAAGTCAAAAAATGGCTCCTGAGAGCAGGCCGACTTTCTGAAAGGTCCCTGTGCTGGTAAGCAAGAAACAGAGCAGCAATCCAAAAGCTGGGTCAGCTTGACCTTGGTGCCCCAATAACCTCATTAAGTTGTGGGGCAATAGCGAAACTCTGATTGGAAATGTGTGGCTGGCTGCTTCCAAACTACTCACCTAGCAGTCAAACTTGGAAGAAACCTGCCATTATTTTATTTCTGCATTGGTGGTAGGTATGTATTTTAAATCGCTGAACTAAATCAAGTCAGATTTTAGGACCCAGACCCAGAATAGCAAAATCTGTGTGGTAAAAGTTAGCCCTTCAAGTTCTGCTGTGATATTTCTCCACATAGACATTTTCATATATACCAGCATTTTCCTTATTTTTTGACTTAATTTTTTGTTACAATGTACAGATGGTAAGATGTACACATCTTAAATGTACAACTCAATTCATTTTACATGAAGAAACAACATTTTAGAGCCCATTTTAGAAGGTCTCTCCCTACCCGTTCATATTCCCCACTCCCAAGAAGCGACTATTTTGACCTTTATCACAAAGACAGTTTTGCTTGGTTTGGGATAAATGGGATCACTTTGTATGTCCTTGGTGCAAAGACTTTATCTTTTGTGCACTTTTTAATTACTCTTAGTACTCTCAGGGTCAAACCCAGGAGCCCAGTTCAAAATGAACCCCAGTGGAAATTAGTCTTGTGGTGACATCGTCTTATGAAACTAGTCCATGACATCATAATGGTTCTCTCCAGGACCTGCAATTGGGTGATTAAGACCGGCTACCCTCCAGGGGTGGACAAGCCCTGGCCATGGGCTTCCAGGAACTGCCAGGTAGCTGCATCTGGTGGTAACAGGCTGTGCTCACCCCACTGTCCCCCACACCCTCTTCCTTCCCTCTGACAGCCACCATCTTTACCCCTCAGGAAGTGCAGCAGGGCAAGGCGGGCAGGCGTAGGCTCCTCTCAGCGCAGCAGGATTATCGGCTCCAATGCCTGGCTCCAGGCTCTCCAGGCTCTGCTGCTGAGGCAGTCACCCCCGCATCTCTCACTGTCCCAGGAGGTTTTGGTGGAAGCACCCCATGAGGACAAGAAGCAGTCCAATTACCACCCACCCAGTGCCCCACTCCCATTGGGTCAGGCTTCTCACTCAGACATCTGGACGAGGTAGGTTAGGTTGGGGTTTCAAGAAATGTGCCTTGAGATGACACAAAAAAGTCAGGACAAGAGAAGGAAATTCTGAGTACTGCAAATACCCCTGGGTGCTGGGCAGGATTTCCTTTCCTTGGCTTTCTCCTTAGTCTTGACCCCTCACAAAGTGCAGCTCAGCTCACCCTATTCCTTGGCACTGCCCAGCGGTTACTTCCCAGCGTGGTTATTTTTAGTTGCATTGAACACCTGTTTGTTTCCATGACTGTTTTAAAATTTTAAATCTGCTGGCATATTATGACATAGGACATGTCCAAAGGAGTTAATGCTGTCAGTCGGAAGTGGCAAATCCTTCGGAACTCATACTCTCATTCAAGTATTTAGGGCTGACACATAAATACAGTGACCCCAACTTCCAAATAAAACTCGAGGGATATGAGATTCCACAAGAGATATTTTTGGGCATTACTTCAAGATGTGGGAGACAATTGTAGAGATGGCATTTGTATGCGGAAACAGTGGAATTATAGCATACTCTAAGTTTGTAGGAACCAGGTCTGGCCAATTGTGATGAAGACTGTCAGAATATTTCAGAATTTGAAACTGATGTAAACACAGGCCACTCCCAGGTTTCGCATTTCGAAACCAGGTGCCAGTCTCCTCACTGCTGCTAAGGTCCAAAGGGGAGCAGGGGTCCATTCACATCACAGCCCTGAAAGCCCTCCTCGGGCCCTGAACCTAAGAAAATAGGGGGTTTCTCTCTCTCTTTCCCTTTGTTTTTCCATCCAAAGCATCTTCTGAGCTTCCCTCAGGCTGCTCCAATCCCCCCATCTTCTACCCTACAATCCTCCATTCCCATTCAAAATGATTCTCTTCTGCTGGGGGAGGAGTTTCAGCCAATTCTAGCTCTGGGGCAATTCTACTGGGGTAGAGGTGAGGGCTGGCCCACCTCATTCAGAAACTGACAGGAGATCACTGACCCTCCCTGTGGTATGTTTGAACTTCACAGCAACCTGATTGCTGCCCACTCGGCGGTTTGGAGGTCCCTGCAGGCTCACCTGAGAGCAAGCTCATTCTGGCTTGGGGGTGGAAGAGACTGCGGTGCACCGAGACCCAAGCTATGTGCAACTCACGTGAACAGGAGTTAAAAAGAATGGGCTGGGCACGGTGGCTCATGCTTGTAAGCTCCAGCCCATGAAGCGGCCGGGGCTAGGGATCACAGTTTGAGTCCTGCCTGGGGCCCGTAGCGAGACCTAGTTTCAAAAAAATAGCTGGGTGTGGTAGCGCACGTCTGTAATCCAGCTACCTGGGAAGCTGAGGCTGGGGATTGCTTGAGTCTGTGGTACCCCGGGCAACGAGAGCCTGCGGTTCCACAGGCAAAGATAGCGAGACCTTGTCTCAAAAAAAAAAAGGAGAATGTACGAGCTTGAGCTTAAAGCAGACGTGCTTTCCTACCATCAACCTGCTCTCCCTGCCTGGCATTCCCCCACCACCACCCACGCTCACTTCAGAAAGTAACTACTTGGGATAAAAACCACCAAGACCTCTGAATTCAAAGATCCTTGGTCAAACCCATGAATGCTTCCCAGCACCAGGAAGACAGGGGTCCACACAGTCATCGCAGCCACGATAATTACTGCAGTGTTTGCTAAAAGCAGGCCCCATGCTTAGACTAAGACTAAGTCCCCACAACAAGGGCATGACGTGGGCACTACTGCTCCTTGGACACATGGAGGTCAGGTCCCCTACTCTAGGTCATGGTCCTGCTAAGCATGGGGCAGGGGGAGGGGCGGGGGATGGACCACCGATTTGAACCCAGGTCTGCTTTTAACCAACACATGCAGCTGTGTAGGAGAGATGGGAAAGTGGGAGTCGCTTGACTGTTATCATGCAGGAATCCGAACCCTGAGTACCTTTACACCTCTGATTTTTCAAGAGGCACCAGAGTGGATTTTAACATGGCATTTTTAAATTTTGTAACATCACAGTTTGATCCTAAGCCACATCTGAAAGGGAATGGGATCAGTGGGCAATCATGCCTGCTACAAACAAACACATCAGGTACCCGTCTGGGCACTGCTGTGTGGGGTCTCCCCTTCCATGACCTCATGCCCCCCTGGAATCATAGGGGAGATTACATCATAGAAACCTTACTATTTGCCAGTTCGAGACCCTTCCATCTATCGGTTTGTTTAGTCGGCATGATGCTCTGGTGAGCCTGGTAATACTTACCTAGCCTTTTCTTTTCAAATGAATGAAGATGGGAACGTTCCAAGAGGTTAAGCCTGGTTCTGGAGATTTAGTGGCAGCACCACACCCACTCTTCTTAGCTCACAGAACAGATCAGTAATTGTTGGGAGGCTCTACCTCAGTGGTTCCAGGCAGGGGAGTCAATTCCTAAATTAATTAATGTGGCAATAGTTTATGTTTGAAAGGTTCTTGCTTGAGATGTGCCAGGAGCTCAAGTCAATAATAAAGCACTTGGGTCCCCAGATACCTACATTCCTAGCATTCTCAGGGTCAGGTCTTCTGCCCTGAGATAAAGGCTCGTTCAGTGACCATCTATTAAGTCCCTACCAGGGGGGTGGAGGAAACTGTCCACGTGAAAAGGCAAAGCTGTCTGAGGGACAGCCCTACCTGCTGTGTGCTAAGAGGCACTGGGTGGGCCCTGCAGCTCAGGAGATACGTGACTTGGGGCAGTTTTCTCACCTCCACAGTTCAGATTCCTTCCTAAAAATGAGGGTGATGAAGATGGTACAAAGGGCAGTCCCTATCTTGTCAGTACTACTGTGAGGTTTAATTAGTTGACATCTATGTTTAGAACCATGTCTGGCACTTGGCAAGCATTCCAGAAGTGCTAAGTGTCGTTATTTAGAACCCGAGGCCACTGCTCCTTTGTCACCCCCTATGGAGGGAAGAGGCCTGAGAGACTAGGGCAAGGGTCACCAACAACCTGGATGAATCCAGTCTTCCACATGGTCATCTGACCTTCCTCAGATGCCGTGAATCAAATTCTTCCTTCTGTGAATGAGTTTCTGCTGTGTCTCACTCTCAATGGTAGGTTTTCACTTGACCTTCTTGTCTTTTCCAGGTAGACAACCTGCAAACTGATCGTTTTAGATCTTCTTTCCAATGGAGTCTCCCCCCCTTTTTTTTTTCTCAAAGGAAAACACCTACTGGCCTTATCTAGCTGGCAACAATTCTAGGACTTGCTAGAAATAGCTGCCAAGGAGTGAAACTGTGGGGTTCCAGTCAGGGGGCAGGATTATGGCAGGCCTCAGGCCTCCTGGGACAGATGGCTCCAGGGAAAAGCTGGTGCTCAGTGTCTGTGGAGCAGAAGGCAGGCAGGAGAGGCTCCCAAAGGTGGCACTGGGAAAGGTAGGGCTGAAGTCACGGCAAAGAATCATATTGGTCATTGGCCGGGAATGTCCCGCATGGGGCCTGACACAGGTAAGACTGTTGAATCAACACTGCCTTGTGAAGATTCTGCCAGTCCCCATGGTCACAACCTAGGAGAGCTCTTCTGGAGTCTACCCATTTCCAGGAGTTTAGAGATTCAAAGCTTTATTTTCCTACCAGGAGATACCATATTTTAAAAGGAGAGACCTTCAACAATAGTCCTAATTCATTCACATCCTGACTGTCTGTCCCATCTAGAGTCCCCCAAGTTTAATGAATTAGATCCCCTAGGAATGGCCATCTAGGTCACAGTAAGGGGGAAATTATCTCAATTTGGAGATACACAGTTGCAGCAATAGGTTTTTGTGCAAAAGTGCTACTCCCTAGGCTGGGTATGGTGGCGCATGCCTGTAAAGCGGCAGCCTAGGAAGCCATGGCCGGGGCCAGGGATTGCTGTTTGAGTCCCGCCGGGGACACGTAGTGAGACCTAGTTCCCAAAAAAACACAGCAGAGCATGTTGGCGCACACCTGTAATCCTAGCTACCTGGGAAACTGAGGCTGGGGATTGCTTGAGTCTGTGGTACCCCAGGCAACGTAAGTCTGTGGTTCCACAGGCAAAAATAGTGAGACTTAGTCTCGGAAAAAAAAAAAAAAAGTACTGCTCCCTGCTCCCTAGGCCCACCCCCCTAGTTAACTCTGGGAAACAGTCCTTCGGTCCCTAGGTTGCTTCTGTGCATGACCCAGGAATCTGAAATTCAGCAAGGATTTGTGATGACACTAAAGCAGAGACATCTGTAGACCATACATTGGTCCTACAGGCTGGAAGCCTCTGCGCATCCTCCCTGTAGCTTCTCACTCCCTCCTCTGACCCAAGAGGCCCCTCTGCACATTTGGGGCTTTGGTGGTTCCTCTCAGGAGCACAGGCAATGGACAGGCCACAGAAAAAGCAGCAGGCCTGCCAGCAACTTCCTACGCTGCAGCTGCCCACTCCTCTCCCCACTCCACATTAACTAGAGGAGGAAAGGGCTGAGAACTCATTCATTGAGCCTCATATCGCATTCATTTGCACAAACAGAACATGGATCGTTTAGCCCATGCATACCTGTGATCACAGCCTTGGAGGAAGGGAGGTGAAGGTGCCACTTAGGTTTCTATGCCTTTGTGGGTCCTATATTGGAGACCCTGGTCACCTCCTCTGGGTTGCTGCTCGAGGGATCAATCTCCTTATTCATACTCTAGGCCCTTGGTGGGGGGGAGGCTTGTATGCTATGTGAACTGAGTGTAAACATTCATCTGTCCCTCTGTCCCAAGTGGAGAAGAAGCTCATGGCTAGATTACCCTATTTTAACAAAGGGCCTTTATATTATGAAAAATATTTGACTTTGTTATTCATATATACCCATAAATTTATAAAAGGTAAAGAGTGTGGAGGAAGAAGTAATCAATGATATACAAATGGGACAGAACCTGTCATGCCCACAATATTTTGAAAAGTAGCTTTGTTCTTATTAATTCCATTTCTTATTGAAAAGTGATTCATAAATATCTTTTTTTTCTCCCTTCCAGGAACTGTCTCTTCTACTGAAAAAGGGCAACTTCTAATATTCCAGGTGCTTTCCCTCCACTGGATTTTTGAGGATTCAGCCATGGATGTGCCCATGGTGGACTTAAAACTGAGAGTGTGACAAGAGAAAAAGATACTTAGAAGTCACTCTGAAAACAGTAAATGATAATAAGGACTCGGCTTTGCTGCCAGAATTAGATGTGGCTCATCCCTCATTTTCTTCAGGTCTCTGCTCAAACACAAAGCCTTTCTGACCCCCTCCTCCTGACCTCCACTCCAGACACCACCTAGCACACTGCTGTTCACTGGCTCCTCTTCTCAAATGATGGGAAACAACTTGAGAGATGACATTTCATTCACTGCTTTATCCCCAAGACCTGTAAGTGCC
Source organism: Uropsilus gracilis (assembly GCA_004024945.1). Classification (NCBI taxonomy): domain Eukaryota; kingdom Metazoa; phylum Chordata; class Mammalia; order Eulipotyphla; family Talpidae; genus Uropsilus; species Uropsilus gracilis. The sequence continues at coordinate 93,349 of PVHY01003789.1, forward strand.
TTCTATGTCACTGTATCCAGTAAATGTTCAGTGAAGGAACATACCCACCTCCCAGTTCACCTTTCTGTCCACCCAGATATCTTTCCACCGCTAAGTAAAAGACACACATGACCTAGACATCATAATGGGTGTTCTGTGATGGGGAAGAGAATAGACATGGATTTTGCTTTTAGGGAGAGAGAGAACAAGTAGATATGTTACAGGAAACCCAAAGCTATGTTGGAAATAAGGACCCATGGAGAATGGGCAGGGTGCATGGAGAAACAAGGAAGGCAGGGCTTGTAGATGGGAAGCATTAAGGATAAGATTAAGGAAGATCCTTCAAGGAAGATACATTTAAGCCAGGCATGGTAGAGTGCACCTGTAGTCCAAGCGCTGGGAGGTAAGAGGCTTGGGATCACTTGAGTTAACAGGTTCAAGACTACCCCAGGCAATATTTCGAGACCTGGTCTCGAAAAAGCATCTGGGCATGGTAGTGCACGGCTGTAATCCCAGCTACCTGGGAGGCTGAGGCTGGAGATCACTTGAGACTTGAGTCTGCGGGATCGGGACTACCCTGGGCAACATAAAGAGACAGTCTCCGAAAAAAAAAAAAAAGGAAGATACATTTAGTTAAAGCCTGGAGGGTAAGCAGAATGAAGGTGGAAAGAACACATTAGCTGTGAGTAAGGGCAAGGGGACATGAATAACAGGGAGTCAGACAACCTGGTCCCCCTAACTCAATGTGCAGTGACATCGCCAGTGGACAGGGAAACCTGGCATTAAACCAATGAGAGAAGGCCAAGCATCAAGTCTTTATACAACAATTATTAACAGAGCACTGACATTAATTAGTATGTGAGTTGATACCCCTACCCTACATTCTACATCAATGAAGAGAACTTTTAAGTGTCTAAGGAAATGTCAGCAGGTTTTGTTATGTAGTTAAAATAATTTTTGGTGATAGACAACCATGTGTTCATGGGTAGAAAACTGGATGTAATGTGCACTGTCTTAAAGACAAATTCTTAGATAGTTAAATTATCTTTTTTTTTTTAACTATGTCAATATATTTATGTAAGTTGTGTCCTGGGGCTATTTTTCCTCCTAAAATTCCAACATTTGCCACAAATTTGTGTTGCATAAAATAAATGAGGAGCTCCTTATTGAACTTTAAACTCCTTGAAGGAAGCTGATCTCTGGATTCCTAGAACATAAACGGCAAGTACCTATCCACATTAGGTCCTTAAAATAAGTTTAATAAGATGGAAGGACCTCAGTTAAAGATTTTGCTAGACCCATTTAGCAAAAATGTCACTCTCAATGCAATATCTGCCACATGCCACCTGTAAGATTATAGGTTCTGGAACTGACTTTTAGAAAACTAAATAAAATGATCACTTACAAAGAGTACCCCTCAACACACAAAAGGTTGAGACTTGGCAGTCAATCAACAACTGACAGGGATTTCCACTTTGCGCCTTAAATGCAAGCACCACCACAAATGCTGAAGTAGCTTTTATATTATGCTTTAGTGGTTCCCAAACTGCTGACCCCCTGAGCCATTCTGCTACACAGTCCCACAGAGGCAAGAATTCAGAGCCTGTCTAGTCAAAAACCAATGTAAACATTCTCAGTGATAAAAGGGTCACCAGGTAAGCAAGGTCTATTGTTCCAGTGGAAGAATGACACCTGCCTCCCCTCCAAGATAGATGCAATCTCAACAGAAAAGTCACAGGAACTGTCCTTAGGCCACATGCATTTTCTGTGGCCAATGCCCAAAGCTCCTCCAAGAGGAGTATGAGAGCTCAACAGAAGGGAATTAATGATCTTCTACTTGGAACCATCTTTGTCAATAATAAAAGGTCAACTGTGAATTATAGGTAGACATCATATTAAGGACCGTTGGCCAGTTCTTGGTACCAGGACTCTAATAAATCATCTAAGAAGATGGCAGTCTTTATCAGTGATTTACCAATTCCCCGTGTCCAAATGATGTGGTAACACTCAATCTTTACATAACATCCACTTGTTTTAAAAACTCATGGAAGTGGAGAAACTACATGGAAACAGTTCTGTGAACAAACTGGCATAAAGGATGGCAGTAACAAGAACACTCTGCCTACTGCCCCCCCAAAGTCATCAATGTATTAATCATTCCAGAATGAGGGTGCATACAATACAGCTGTATGCAAATCCATCACTTTGAGACTAAAAATACTCAACTTTTACTTAACAATAGGTCCAAAAGAGATGTAAGCATCTCTAGTGCAGGAAAAAAGAGCTCGTAACACACGCCTCACTCCTGATCTCAACACCAGGTCTGCTCTGTACTGAGAGAGATAGCAATGGTATTTTTCAGTTTACACAAGCAATGTTTAAAATCACTCAATCTATCTATCTATCTATCAATCAATCTACTATCTATCTATATCTATCTGTCTGCCTATCTATCTTCTAATCCTATCATGTTCTTATTCTTTTTATTGAGATAGCATCAATTTATGGGTCCTAGGAGTACATTTTCTTACCTCAGCAACTACATATATCTCACCATGTCCACAACCAAATATCCAGTTCCCACCAGCTATAAACCAATTGTTTCCAGCCTTCCCACACAATTCCTACCCCTCTGGTAACCACATTCTAAGAGTTTATTTTTCTAAGGGTTTACATTTTACCTCAGTTCATTTGTTTCATAGAAGTTTTACAGTTCACAAATGAATAAAATCAGTTGTTACTTGTCTTTTTCTTACTTATTTCACTTAGCATAATCCCTTCAAAGTCCATTCTTGCTATTGCAAATGACAAGAGATCATCTTTTTATGGCTGAGTAGTACTCCAGTATTTAGCACATGTATATGTCATATATCCTTTAAAAAATATTATATATTTTCCTTACATTGTTGTATACAAAGTTTTCCCACCACCATTATCATCCATGTCACTTGTAAGCATGTCACATATCCTTAGCATTCATTGCTGCCAGGCACTTGAACTGTTACCATGTCTTAGCTATTTGTGACTAGTGCTGTCATGAGTGTAAGAGATCATATATACTTTTCTGAGTTAGAGTTTCCATATTTTTCAGGTAAATACCCAGAAATGGGATTAATGGATGATATGGAGGTTCTATTTTTTTTTTTTGAGCCTACATATTTATTTACATAGTGGCTGCACCAATTTACATTCCCACCAATAGAGCACAGAAGTTCTTTTTCTCCACAGACTCACCAACATATCTTTTGTAGATATTTTTATAGTGGCCATTATAATCAGTTTAATGACAAGAAATGTAGAACATCTCTTTGCTCATTCATTGTCCATTTGCTTATTTTCTTGATAAAAATACCTACTTAGATATTCCTCCCATTTTTAATTGGTTATATGGGGTTTTTGTTTGTTTGTTTGTTTTTGTTTTTAAGAGACTAGGTCTTACTCTGTTGCCTGGGGTAGTCTCAAACCCATGAACTCAAGGGATTCCTAGCCACAGCCTCCCAAGGCTGGGATTAAAGGTATGCACCACCATGCCCGGCTTAATTGGTTATATGGTTTTTGTTGTTTATATATTTGGATTTATACATGTTGGATGTTAACTAATGTATGGTTTGTAAACACCTTCCCCAATTCAGAAGGCTGCTATTTTTGTTTCAATGGTCATTTTTCTTTGTTGTGGAGTATTTTTTGTTTGAAGTAGTCCCTTTTTCTTTTGTTCTCTTCCATAATGACATTACAAAAACTGAAGCTAAGAATTTATTGCCTATGTTTTCTTTGTATTTTATAGAACTTATATTCAAGCCTATAATTTACTTTGAATTGATTTTATCATAAGCAGTTTCATTATTTTGCATGTGGCTGATCCAGTTTTCCCAGGACCATAGAGAAGAAAATTTCCTTTCTCCACTGTCAAAAATTAGCTGCCCATCTGGATGTGGTTCTATGTCTGTTCTATTCCACTGATCTGTGTTCCATGTTTTTATGTTTCGATTACTGTAGCTTTGTAGTTACAGAGCCTTCAAAGGGAGATACCTCCATTTTTGTTTTTTTCCCTCCAGATTATTTTGGTTATTGCAGGTCTTGGTGTCTCCACATAAACTTTGTGATTTTTTGCTCCATTTCCATGAAGAGTAACATTAGGATTTTAATATGGATTACACTCAATCTCTATATTGCTTTAGGTAAATGGTCATAGTGACAATACTGATTATTCTGATCTATGAGCACAGAATATTATTTTATGTCTTTGTCTCTTTCAATATCTTCCAGCACAGTTTCACAGCTCTTGGTATACAGGTCCTTCACTTCCTCAGTAAAATTTATTCTTATTTTACTTTTACTTATTGCGAGAACATTGGTTAAAATATTGCCTATGATTTAGGAAATTAGGTTCATACCTCCTTAGATGTATGTCAGCACACCACATCCATCACCAAAACACTCATAATCCTTTACTATATATGACTGAGGCAGCCTGTCCCCTTTGATCCCATCTCCACCTTGTATCTTTCCTCCCCTTCTTCTGCTATGATTAGAAATGACCTTGTTCTCATCATTTTTCATTCTGCTAGCTCACTGTGCAACAGGATTCTTGTGTATTGATTTTGTACCTGCAATGTTACCACACTCATTTATTATTTCTAACAGGGTTTTTTTTTTTTTTTTTTTTTTGGTGGAGTCTTCACAGTTTTCAATATATAGTACACTCTCAATTGTATAGTGACAGCATTTTTACTATTTCAAAGCAATCCAAAAACATTACATAAATTCAGAAAATGAAAAATTCTCCTAATCCCATTTTATATCCAGTAAAATGGATAGTTTTCTATGCATGGATTAGAGGAAAAACTTTAGAAATATCTTTTACAAAGTTTTTCCCTGTTTATAAAAAGAGCCAAAAAGTGAAGTATAAGTTTTACCCAATGCATGAGCATAAACTAAAGAGTCAGTGAGGCTATGGAAAGTCATTCTCATACTATCAATGTAAATACAATTACAGAAGGACTTTTTTCTGGGTGGTACTCTTATAGAACTTATTAATATTTAAAAGATACATATACCATTGGGTGCAGTGAATCTAATATTAGGGATCTATACTACAAAAAGACTGACTTGTGGGCACACAGACATGTACACTATTTTTTTCTTAAAGTTTACGAATCTGAGATAGGCTACAAGATAATCTCTACTAGGGAATGCAATAAAACAACAAGAATGAGGTAAAAACCCATAGCTACTATGCTTGTAGTATACACACATATACACACACATATATAAAGTATACACAATGCACTATTAAGTGGGGAAAACAAGTAAGTTGTGAATTTGGTCCTCTTCGTGCTAAAAAAAATTACACAAAATAACATAGTGATTGTATATGTGCATGTTCAAACCATCCTGGAAGGATTCCTGGTAAAGAGTTAAAGAACATGGAGAGCTAGGCAGAGAGAGAAAGGGAAGAGTAAAGGTAGAAGCTGATTTTACTTGTTTGAATGTCTTATTGCAATTAGCATGTGTTCCTCTACTAAGTATAAAATAATGATGAATTCAAATCTTTAATCCAGTTGTCGTATTTGAATATGGTGTGAAGTAGTCTACGGCCATACCACCCTGAACGCGCCCGATCTCGTCTGAATATGGTGTGAAGTAGGGATCTAAATATCCCTTCCTTTATATATGTATGAGCTTGTTGAGTTCTTTTTTATTTCCTTTACCCTAGTATAGCATAGTGTTACTTACAGTGGTTTTATGGGATGTCTTAGTATCTTTTAAAAAAATTTTTAAGAATACCCTTTGTTTTGTTTAGCCTCCTAACTCTTTAATACATTTGGAATGTATTTCTTTTCATGGTAGAACTTTCCATTTAATTTGAGCCTGATGTATCCATATCTAAGCTTACATTCCAAGGACTCTTGACCATCTCTCTACTCAAGGATAAGAATCTTTTTTAAAATTTGATGGAGAGCTGACATTTCATCTGTGGTACTTTTTAGGCAGTGTTCTGGTCATTTTAGTTAATGTAGTATTAAGCTACAAATAGAACCTTAGAGACAAATGCTAGCCTTTGAATGAGAAATGCTATTAAAATTCACTGAAACTATGGCAAATTACACTTCAACTTTTCATAAGAGTCAGGAAACATTTCAGATTCCTACAGGAACCTATATTTGTCAGTAATGCTACTCCACTGAAATCACATATTACTGCCATAAGGGGGTTAGCACTAAGTGCTATGACTGCTCTAATTTTAAGATAATCAAATTACCTTGCAGAGAATTTTCGATGCTTACTTTCAGGGGTGATGAAACCTCTCACATTATATATAAAAATTATCTCAAAATTCACTGAAGAATTGAAACATAAGAGTGAAAATAAAACTCTTGGAAGAAAGCATGGGCATACAGTTCATAGCTAGGATCAGGCAATGATTTCTTACAAAGAAAAGAGACTAATTAGAGCTCATCAAAATTTAAAAATTGTGAGCCTCAAAGAATATGATGAAGAAAGTGAAAATGTAATACACAAGATGAAAAAAATTGCAAGCCATATATCTTATATGATAAGGATCTAGCACTCAGATTATATCAACATCTCCTATACATAAACATCAACAATAAGAAGATTAAAAACTCAATTTTAAAAAGTCAAAAAACTTGAACAGACATTTCTCTAAAGGACACATACCAATGGCTAAAAATCATTATGTTGCACATCATTAGTCATCATAAAAAGGCAAATCAAAACTACAATGAGCAATAATTCATCATCATTAGGATAGCTAAAATAAAAGCTAGACAACAGTAAGTGCTGTCAAAGATGTTGAGAAACTGGAGTCCTCACACATTCCACTGGTAATGACCAGTGGAATAAAAACAGTACACCCACTTTGGGAACCAGGCTGGCAGTTCAGGTATCTAAATACAGATTGACCATTTGATTCAGCAATTCCACTCCTAGATATATATCCAGTAATTGAAAATGTTTGTCTAAACAAAAACTTGTTCATGGTGGCACTATTCACAATAGTCAAAAAATGTGGAAACAACTTAAATGTACACCAAGTGATGAATAGACATACAAAATGTGATATATCCACATAATGGAATATTATTCATTAAATACAAACTATTCAATCATAAAAGGAACATGTAATCATTCACACTACAATATGAATAAACCTTGAAAAGTTCATGCTAATAAGTACAGAGGCCAATCACATGAGACCACATGTTACATGATTCCATTTCTATGAAATATCCAGAACAGATAACTCCACAGAGAGAGAAAGCACACTTGTGGTTACCAGGAGTTGAAGAAAGGAGATAAGTAAGTGACCACTATTGGTTAAAGAGTTCTTTTTGGAATGATAAAAATGTTCTGGAATTTATACAGTGGTGATGGTTACACAACTCTCTAGATATTCTAAAACCAGTGATTTTTCACTATTAAGTAAATTCTATGATATGTGAATTACATCTCAATAAAATACGTAAATAAGAATATATACTTAAGCTATTAAAGAAATGAAAGGGAAAAAATCCTTGCACAGTATTTCTGGAAATAAACCAGAATCTTTATATCTAACTGGCATCGCACAAACAATGGCTCCCAATCTGGCTATATTAGAATTACCCAGGGAACTTTTAAAAATACACAGATGCTTGGACCGCCTTTCCAGAGATTATGATTTAATTGCCTGGGGTGGAGTTTGGGGACTAGTGTTTTTCAAAAGTTCCCCAGTTGATTTTAATGTGCAGCCAGAATTGAGAACCACTGCCCTAGAATTTGAGCTTTTCAAAGAGTTCTTGGTGTTGGTTTAGATATATGTTATTTTATCCTTTCTCATAAACAAGAGACAAACAAAATTTTAAATGACTCCAGTTTCTGGTTTTTAAAACTGAAATTTTATTTTCTCTCCTGCACTTTTTTTTTTTTTTAAAGACAAGTAGGTTGCCATTTTATAGACAAGAGAACCTGAAGTACAAAATGGCTAAGATACATACTGACATCACCACAGTTGAGTTGGGGTGGGGACTGAATTTGTCATGGGAACCTAACTTAAATTTTCTAGTTACTCCAATTTTAACCATTAAAACACCCACTCAGCATGAGTAGTAGGGATAGGCTGCACCAGCACTTTAAAAGAAATAAAGGCAGGGTAGCGCCTCAGTCTTGAAAATGACACACTCTCAAATTTACCATCTTCACCTCTGTGGATTTGATAAAAAGGAACAACCTTTCAACTCCCTGTACACTCTTCCCAGACAAACCTGTTTACCTTACGAGACTGGCAAGGTAAGGTCTATTTCATCTCCTCATCTCGGGTAAGTTACCCCAAGTGCGTGCTTATCTGGAACACTGCTTGTCTGATTTTCATTACTTTTCCATAAGTTGGTGAAGCCTGTGTCGGGTCTGCACTAGGCTGTACATTCATTTCACAGCAAAGTCACGGCTAGTGCATGTTGTTCATTATTTGTGGGAGGCTGCCCAGGCCCTTTCCCAACCCATGCCCATGGGGAATTCCTTCCAGATCAGAAGACCTTTGAGGCCAGAGACGAGAAAAGTAGGAGCTACCTACACCTCTCCCTCAACTGTTGCTCAAGCTCCTTTCCCAGCTCACACAGAACACACACAGTGGTTGTTTGGGTTCTGATTCTATGAGTAATCTCTCAGAGATTTCTATGTGGTTCCCTGGCTCCTCCATGCCACTTTCTCTCTCACTCAGCTGTTTTATAAACTGAATTCTAATCTGGGTTTCTTCACAATGTCGCCTTTGACTAAAAGCTAATAAAACCACAAACGGGAAATTCAGGAGTAATGGAGCTGCCACGTGACTGTAACCTAAGGTTGTTGGTCAACTTGATTTGGTTTTCCAGCTTGTATACCATCTGGGGTCTTCAGTCCCCCACCCGCCCTTGTGGTAATAAAGAAGCCCTTTGTTTTCCCTCTTACTGAACATGAGGTCTGAACCTTTCTAGGAAGTCCAGCAGACAGCCTGACAAAGCTCCAGGACCACCGCCTGCTCTCTTAATCGGCCACCTCGCCCAATGCCCTGGACAGAGGCACCTCACTCTGCTCCCCAGGGGCCAGGTTAGACAAAAATTGTCTAGCACTCTTTTTAAGCCTTGAATTAGATTGAAATATCCCCCAAGGGGACAAGAATCTTAATATGGCAATGGTGAATGGTCTTCTAGAGGACTCTGTACATGGCCAGATACATATATGCGTGGTATGAAGAGGCTCCACAAGGCCAGGCTGCAGGCAGGCTCTCTCACAG
>PVHY01003790.1:0-102529 GCA_004024945.1 Uropsilus gracilis
CTCTCCATTTTTGCTGAACCTAGGCTCCTTTCTAGAACATGGTTTAATTTTTTGTGTTTTCTATTTCTTGGCAGCACTGATATTTCGCCTGGAAGGAAATATCCAAGAATCCCTAGAACTTTTTCAGACATGTGCTGTTCTCAGCCCTCAGTGTGCTGATAACCTCAAGCAGGTGGCCAGGTCTTTGTGAGTATTGGCAGCCTAGATACACCAGGGCACACAGAGAACATGGTAGTGCTTTCTCAGACTGAGATTGTTTCTGGTAGCAGGACAGCCTGATATATAGAGGGAGAGCTGCTGAATCTATTTGTGTGTGTGTGTAACACTGATAATGTGTTTCACATAAATAGTACACTTATCCCCTCAGTCTCCTAATATTATTGGCAACCCATGGAATTTTTCTCATCTTCTGTTTCAACACTTACCATAATACTTGACACACAGTAGGTTTTCCATGTTTGTTGAGTGAAATGCCCTATACATTTCTGGATGTATCCAGCTTCCAAAGTCTTCGTAAGTTCTTAGTTACACTCCTTTTCCAGAGTGGTTAACTGTTTGATGGAGAGTGCCCTTCTCCATTTCTTTACCTGCACTGTCATTCATACCTGCATTGTCTTCACTTAGAGCCCAGTTTCCCCCATCTCTCCAGAATCCAGTGATCCAGTGCCAAGGAAAGAAACTTAGGGTTGAAAGGGAAGGACATGCCCTTAATAGTGATAATGACAAATGACAGCAGCTCTTGCTTAACTGGTTTGTGATTTGGCATATTTCTTTTTTGGTCTACATTCGTAGTATGTTGTAGAAAATAAATTATGGAAGACTTTCACTAAAATTAGTATAGAATCGAATCAAGAATCTGAACAACTTGCAGTGCTATCCTTACCAAGAGACCTTCTGTTGGTACATAGCAATCTCACTGACCAAACAGCATAACTAGCTCCTAGGATAAGGACTTCCAGAATTTTCTGCTTGCTGGAGTATGAGCCAAATGTAGGACTTTCGTGGTTAGTCTTGTAAAAGCCTTGAACTGATGATTATAGAAATTATTGTGTATGTCTCTTCCTCAGATTTCTCTTGGGAAAACATAAAGCTGCTATCGAAGTATATAATGAAGCAGCTAAACTTAATCAGAAAGATTGGGTAAGTTGGGAACTTAAAGTTTTTATTTAATAGTAAACATGCTATTGATTCCCTTTATTGTATGATCTCATTGTTATTATTGAATTCTTAAATGCTATAAAATGCCTTTATTCTCACACGTGATTAATGATTTGGCTAATATAGTGATCAGAAATTCTGTTTTCTCATAACCTAGCAGATATGATTTCCTGGTTTTCTGACAGTCTGTGTTGTGGATAAGCAGTCTCATGCTTCTTGTTAATCCCCTTTCATGTCTAGAATCTAGTTTTGAGGATTTTCTCTTTATCATTGGAATTGTGAACTATTAGTAATAGTTGTCTGGATAGTACTCTTTTACTCTGAAAGCCATTACCTGCTTTGAATCTGGAAATTTTCTTGAGCAATTCTTTTTCTCTTCCATTATTGCTATCTGTTTGGTTTCTCTATATTCCACATATAAGTGTGACTAGTTGATATTTATCTTTTTCCTTCTGACTTATTTTGGCTAGCATAATCCTTCCAATTCCAAAATGGCACAGGTTAGTCTTTTCAGATTGCTCTGTAGTCTATTGTAAAACTAACTATATCACATCTTTTTGATCCATTTGTTTATTTTGGGGCATTTGGGTTGTTTCCATATCCTGATGTTATAAACAGTGCTGCAGTAAGCATAGAAGTGCAGGTTTCTTTTTGATTTAGTGTTTTTTTTTTTTATCCTATGGGTGGATTCCCAGGAGTGGAATCACTGGATCAGATGGTAGATCCATTTTTAGTGACCTGGGAAACCTCCACACAGCTTTCCATAGTGGCTGGACAGCCAGGCACTCTATGTCCTACACATTTAATACATGTTTCATTATCCCAGGTAGTCAAGATGCTCTGTGCCCAATATGCTCAGTGGCCTATAGAAAACCTTGTAGCCCCACTTTTTTTTTTTTGTTTCACCAGGGTATACTGTACTGGATCCGCAGGGGGAAAAATTCCTTTTGCTGTTATCTCATTTGACTTTTGGAACACTTCCCCCATTAACAGATGAGGAAGCTGAGGTTTTGGGAGATGGGATGATGTACTGAAGGGTGCACAGTGAGGTAGGGACAGAACCAGAGCTAGAATTCACTTTATGTCTGTGCCCTTTCCACTGTACCTGCTACTTGCAGGTTATCAGCTAAATTCCCTCACTCCATAAAAGACAGAATTTAATTCTGGTTTATTCTCTTTCCTTTTCAAATTTCCTATGCTGTTAGTTTGTTTAAAGCATACTGCTGCTATATTCTTAAGCAATATATATCACAAATGATTAAAAAAGTTTGTGGTTAGCTTTCAGTACACTTAAAGTACAAATAGGACTATACATCTTCCCTTTTTATTTTTAGCTTTACATATTTACAGGATGTGATGAAAGTACACAAACTTTAGAGGTAGCCTTGAGTTCAGAACCTAGTGCTTTGCATGATTTGGATTATGATTTAAGAAAAAAATATTATTTAACATGGGATATTTATGAATATGAAAATTTTTCATGATTCAATATCTGATACTAAGCGGTTAATGTTCTTCAGGCACAGTAATGATGTTATGGGTAGGTTAAACAAAAAGAAGTTATCCTAGTAATTCTGTTATACATACTATTTGTAAATGAAATGTTGTACTTTCTGATATATGCCCACGAAAGTAAGCAAATTGATGCTTAATACTTACTACAAATTGATGGGGATGTGAATTGGGTGGTTGCTGGGGCAAGATGGTGATTCATGGTGATTCTGGCTACATTTATATGTGGTTGAAATTCTCAAGATTAGAACAAAAATGGAACAAAAAAGTATATTAATATTTTATCTTAAGTCAGGCAAACTAAACCTTTCTGAGAGAACTATGTTTTATATTGCTATACCTATATTGCAGATTTACTGGGAAAATTACAGTGATAGATATGAAAAAAATCTGGACAGAGCCTGGTATAAAGTCAGTATTCAATAGTGATTGCTATATTTTTTTTTATATGAGCAAACTTAGAAAACATGGTATCACATGTTGTCTCTGAACTCCAGAGTCCATGTTTGTTCACACGGGGTCTGAATATGTCTGAATCTGAATGTGCTTCCATACCTCCCTACAACTAGCAAGATGATTTTGCTTTTCCAAAAATCAGTTTCCTTTCCTTTGCTTTCTCCTATTTGAAAAGCTGCCTTAAATAAAGGGAGAGTAAATGTAAGAGGATTTGAAAGATTCAGTAGAGCTTAAGACAGAAGACTCAGGTTGGTCTTGCAGGGAACTGACAAGCTTTCAGCAGACAAAGTAGCTGTTCTGCATTTCTATATTCATTTTGCTTTTTGTTTATCAGTTGTTGGCAAATAGGTTTTGTAAAGGGCTATTAGTAAATATTTTAAGATTTGCAGCTTGATACCTCTCTTTTGCAGCTATTTAACTGCAACTGCACTGTGAAAGTCATAGACATTTCATACATAAGTGGTTGTGGCTGTGTGCCAAGGAAATTTTACTTATAAAAAAGGAGATGGATTTGGTCCTTGTGCCAGTTTGCTTCCTCTGCTCTAAACTTCTTCAGACTGGCTCCATTTACAAATCATTGTGGCCTGCAGATGGAGCTCTTCAGTCCCTAAGTCCACATCACCTGGTTAATTCATGCTTGCAGCTAGCTAGTGCTGATCCAATTCTAGATTCCTGGGAAAAGTCCCATTTGATCTTAAGTGTGGAGCTGTGTGACTGATAGCCCTCTCAGCAGGAGCTGTGGGCATTCTTTTCTGAGAAGGCATTAAAGGGTGTGGTCAGTGAACAGTAGAGAAAAAGAGTAAGGGTAGGGTTGGGCGTGTATCCCCAAGTATCACACAGTCCAGTAATGCTGGTCAACCTTTTTATCATCTGTTTATTCTGGTTGCTTCTCTTACAATTGGCATTTTTCTTTTTGTGGAATTAAATATATCTGAATATGAATCTAGTAAAAACTTAACCATAGTGCATGTTTTAAAGATTAAAAAGACAAGCAGTTGCAGTCTATAGATGCTTCTTGTTTTACTCTAAGACCTACTGTGGAATCACACCTAAACTGTTTGCTTTCTTTTGTGTGTAGGAGATCTGTCATAACCTAGGAGTTTGCTACATTTATCTGAAACAATTTGATAAGGTAATTCATAGAAATGGGTGGTGGGGCTGAAACAGTTGGCCAGGAATTTCTCTGAAGGGACTCTTGTCAGAGGGGTACCACTGTGCAGCAGTGATATTTGAAAGTGAAAAGCAAAGTACCATGTTGCTGTCAACGTGTCAACTGCTACTGACTACAAAGATGATGTTGATTCAGAAAGCTCTGTACGTAGTGAAAGAAAAGTGATCATAACAGATATATTTGAACCGGGTGCGGTGGTGCATGCCTGTAATCCCAGCTACCCAGGAGGTTGAGGCTACTGATCACTTGAGTCTGTGGGTTCGGGACTACCCCAGGCAACATAGCAAGACCTAGTCTCTAAAAAACAAAACAAAACAAACAAACAAAAAAACCCCAAATATATTCGATTTAATTTTTTGAAAACTGAAAGTATGACAGACATCTGTCCCCATTTTATTCATTTGTCATTATCCTTTTTTCCCTGATTTTAATAAAGAAAATTAAAAATTCAAGAAATACTATGAGGAAATGGAAAATTTAACTGCTCTTTTCTTCTTTACTCAACTCCTAGTTTAAATTTTCCAATTTAGAAAAAGATGTTCAAAATTTAGATATAAAAAAGTGGACCTTAAGTCTTAGAAGTATAGTTGTGATCATGTGAATGATCTGGCTCTGATGGCAACTGACTTTAGCTTTTAAGGTTACTGGGAATTAATTTTAAAGTGAATTTAATTTTGAAGTATGTTTTTAAAGTTATTTACTATGAGCATTTGTTCATTGTGAATAAGATGTAGGCGGGCTCTCAAGTTTTTGTATTAGAAAACATCTGAGCTTCAGTGGTACTCAAGATAAGGGGGGAAAAGTATGTATCTTAATTGAGGGGTACACAAATTATGGGTTGTCTGAAAGTTGATTACTGTGGATTTGGTAGAGTTTCCATTATAAAGCTCTCACTTAGTGACTCGTTTTATTCTCTTTTCTTGAAGGTGGGTGGGCCTGAGATTGAATTGGTTAATATCCTTATGACAATTTTTAATTTGGGACAGTTGCAAACTACAAAAGCAACCTTATCTTTCCCTCAGGATTATTAAAAAAAAAAAAATTCACACCAACAGTTGAGATGTGAAAATAATAAATAAGCGAATAATAAATATATAAATAAATTGTATTTATTTAGTGTGTCCTTTAAGTTTTCTAGGTTGATGAACAGTGTTACAGACTTAGAAGAATTTTCTCTTCAGGATATTCCAAGCAAGTATATTTCTTGCACTTGGAGCCAATGGAAAGGTGGAATTAGTTTTTGATCAGATCTGTACTGAGGAGAACCATATTTAGATTTTTACTGTAAATTTGACAGGCTATGCAGATATAGTAGTTAGCATTTATAGAAATAATTGTTGAATGATTGAATGACTAAATGAAACTCATTTGATCATATGAGCTTTTTTAGACCAAGGAGTTTGTTGTTGTTGTATACTCAGCATCTAGAACAGCAGACACTCAGTTCTTATTGAGTGGATAAATGAAACCATTCATTCATTTATCAAAATGTTGGTGAGGAAAATGGAATTATTATACAGGTGGTCAGTGGTGCAGCTGGGATTGAGTTTGGGGCAGTACTCTATGCTGGATAGGATGTCCCTGTGACTAATGAAGCATGAGTCATGGG
This sequence comes from Uropsilus gracilis, assembly GCA_004024945.1. Lineage (NCBI taxonomy): Eukaryota > Metazoa > Chordata > Mammalia > Eulipotyphla > Talpidae > Uropsilus > Uropsilus gracilis. The sequence continues at coordinate 5,907 of PVHY01003790.1, forward strand.
TGTGATTATCAAGAACCAGAGAAACTAAAAAAGGTTAATCATCTTGTAATAAATGCTAAAATGGCTTCAAAGGCAGATACCATATCCTGCCAGCTTTCCTGTTGACCAGCACAGTTGGTTTTTTTGGAGTATATAGGCTATTTGCTCTAAGAAATATTCCTAACTCTGTTTTTGTATTGGCCCATATGAAGTCATTGTCCTTCCATGATTGTGACTTGGTTCTCTCTTTTCTGTTATTCTTGTTAGGCGCAAGACCAGTTGCAAAATGCTCTGCAGCTTAACAGGCATGACCTGACTTACATAATGCTGGGGAAGATCTTCTTACTGGAGGGAGACTTAGACAAAGCCATCGAAATCTATAAGAAAGCGGTGGAGTAAGTGTGTTTCCTTTAAAACAATAAGAAACTTAAAAATCCCCAAACAGATACATACATATGAACACCCAGGTTGAGGGAGAATATAGTCTGTCTGTGCCACAGTGACCATCAGGGACCCAGGTTCCTTCCTTTCGCACCCTTCCTTCCGTTACTTACAGCAGCACATGCTGTTATGGGCTATCATAAGGGGGGGTGGTCCAGGAGCTGAGTACTGCTCCTGGTACTTGTACTTGTCAAGTGGATCTAAGTTTCAGTTGACCCAAAGTTGTGCACATTGAGCCTGCTCACATTCCATGGTTTAAAGTGAGTATGAAGCTGCAAGGGAAATGGGCAGGTGTATGCACAGGAGTAAGAAAAGAACAGATTTTTGGGCTCAGCTGGCAGTCTGCCTTTGTAATGGTATATACTTTATAACTTGCTTCCCAAGATGTAAGGGACAGAAATCTCTTGATTCCGTAATAAACATCTGGGCTTATTAGCATGAGACCAGGAGATGTTTTTAAAACCTCACTAGGGTAGGCAGATCTGTGTTGATTATGGTACGGATTCACTTTCCAGACGGATTCACTTTCCTAGGGTGGTGTTCTGTTTCCTCTCTTGGGACACATGCTCTCTTGTCTTCTGTGTAAGATCTTGTTTTGTTCTTTGTAGCTATAGTGTCTCATTTGTTTAGTCACTTAATAGAATGCCTGGTGTGTGGTTCAAGGCCACTAAGTCTATTATTCCTGATAATTAGACGCTAAACTAAAGTTGGATTTCTGTCAGTTACCTTCGTCTGCTGCCATATATAGTAATTTTTCTGGTTCTGTCAGTCATAACACTGCTTTCTGAATTTTCAAACATGTTTTATGTTCAAAAAGACATTAAAAAAGTCCTTTGGTTAGTTACAAGAAACTTTTGTGAAAGAGGCTGTTTATACAGACAAGTAGGAAAGACACCTAGGTAGCATATATTAGGCCTCTGTGGTACCTGAGCCCTGCCTTCCAGAATTGGCTCTTTGAGATCAGCACACATAAGTCCCAAGGGTGACATTTTTGCAGTGACTAGTCAAGGACTTTAGTTACTAAAATTTTGAGAGAGGAAAGGACACAGGTGGGCATTGGAATCCTCTCTGAAAATGTAGTCTTGTTCATGACCTCATTTTGAAGAGTTGTCATGTTTGGGTAGAGGGAGGGATGCCATCAGGATCATGACAGTTACTTGGTTTTGGAGAAGGAGGTGATCAAAATGGCTACTTACTGTGGCAAAATGTAGAATGCACATAGTCAGTGGCACTGAGTAAGTTGTCTGGCCATCTCAGGCCTCCCCTCACTACCCAACAGCCCATCTAGTCCCTTAGAAGCGGGACAGTATCCCTCTCTTCTAGCATTTACACTGTTGAGACTATATGACACTCCTATCAGACCAGTATGGAGGTCAGCTCAGTGTTGCTTTGGTTTTTGACAACAAAGTATCAGGGGCTGGGAAGGCAGGTAATTTCTATTTAAAATCATGTTTTAAAGCCCATGACTATGGGGAGGGGATGTGGAGGGTGACCCCCCCAGGGATTAAAATGATATGAAATATATATATATAAATTATTCAATTATTTAAAAAATAAAGGGCAGCTGCTCCTGTTTGAAAATAAATAAAGCCCATGACTAAATCCTAGAGTGATGTGTCTTTTATGTTAGTTTGGGTTATTTAGTAGGGAGAGCATTAGGGCCTTGGGGTCCTAAATTAAAGTCAATTATGCTGGTTGGAATTACAAGTACAGTGAGAACAGAAAAAAATATAATCCCTCAGGAAGCTGAATGAAACTGTGTTTTAGATTGATTAGGTTTGTAAAGCATTGTTCTTTAGGTCCAGTGGTATCATCAACAGTTGCGCAAATTTTCCTGCCATTGATTTGGTCTTGGAACCTTGGCCCAAAGAGCAGGTCACAAGGAGGAAGTCTGGTTTTGTTCCTTTCTTGCTGAGCAGTCCTCCTGTAGCCAGGGTTGAGATGACTACTTTCGAAGGGAGTCCCAAATCAGTCAGGCCTTCCCAAGGGGAATGGACAGGTTGGGCACAGGGAGCGCACTGCTCTGCAGCTTCCTGGTGTCTTCCCTCTGAGTAGGTCTGCGCTGATCTCTGTTACAGGTTCTCGCCAGAAAATACAGAACTTCTCACAACTTTAGGATTACTCTACTTGCAGGTAATGAACTCTTCACTCACTCATGCAGTGATGTTAGAGATGCCTTTGTAGTTTTGTATACTGTGGTTTCCCAGAATTTTGATTTGACTTTAACACATCTTACTAAATGAAGCACATTAACTTTTTCCTCTGCATTTGCTAAAGATATTAATCTCTTCCATTAATCTCTTTCATAAATCAGAAACAGTTAAATCTATTTGAGCCTAATGCAAGCATAATTTTATCCAGCCTATGAGAAATAATTGTCTAACGTGGGAAGAAAACTGATTCAAATTAGTACTATTAGGTGTTTTGGTATAAATGTCACTTCTGTTGCTCCTTCCCAGCCTATCGTGAAGTCCTATAGGAGAGTGAAGGCAAAGCTTTGTCCAGATAAGACACTTCCTCTCCCCTCCACCTTCTTGACTGTCAGTGTCATCACTTTTCTGTATTGGCCTGAGGACTGGGACCCCAGGATTTCTGAGGGACTCTTTTCTGCCCAGCCTTCCACCCATCCCCCAAGATTCCAGCTCAGCATATCCTGTCTCCAATTCTGACTCTGGTCGCCTGTTTGTCTGCCTCATTTTTCTTTAAAAGGAGTCAGGAGCTTGACTCTGAAGCTTCCCAAGCATTGGCTTGAAAAGCTGGTCTCAGGGGAAATGAGGCTAACCAGCTCATTTCCTGCCAAGAGGCATTAGCACTGCTGTAGAAGAGATGGTTCTTGGCAAATATATACTGTGAGCTTATCAGGGGACAAAACAACAAAATGGGGGGAGGGCACAGTTGTGTGGACTTTAATTCTCTTAGCTGGTATCTTTAGCCTTTTGCCCTCCCAAAAGAATTTAGAACAGTTAGGTTGTTTCTGTCCAGGATATGAGTGGCCAGGTTCCTGAACTGATGTAAATTTTCTGATTTGCTCTTTCTCCAAGCTTGGCATTTACCAGAAGGCATTTGAGCATCTTGGAAATGCACTGACTTATGACCCTACCAACTACAAGGTACTGCATCCTGTCAGACCCTGGAGCCTTCATGTACAACCCCATTGCTGCTAGGAGTTGGTCTGGGCCTAGAAAGTACCTGAGAAATCACCCTTTTCTTAACTAAATTACAAATAATTCTTTTTGTTTGAAATACTGTAAAGTGTTGGTTTGCTGCTGATTTTCTAGAAGAGCACATTTGTCTTAAGACACCCGTAACTAATAGAGAAAGTGAAGTTACAGTGCTGCTGAAGCTTGGGCTGCTCAGGAAATTAGCAGTCTTGAGTGCCAAAAATAATTCTAGTGAGTGACTTCTAACGAACCAGTGAATCTGAAGTTTCAGCCCTGTGTAGCTGGGATGGTGGTGCTGAGAAGCTCATTGAGTGGATGAATACCACTGAGGGAGGTGCAGGAAAAGGCTGCACACTCATTCCCATTGGAGTCCTATGTGCCTGACTCATGACTCCCGGGGACACCTTCCTCAGAGAGAGGGGAAAGGGCTGGACAGAGGCAGCCTAAAGCCAACGCGCCCTCTGTCCTGCAGCGGAAGGAGTGCTCGTCTGCAGTGGCCAAGACAAGTGTAGTTGAGTTGTCTAGAGTGCCTGATGTCCCAAATAGGGCCACAGGGAACAGATTACAGGCAGATTTTCTTCACAGGGCCCTGCTACTCTGAACTCTGTAATCCCCAGACAGAAGTAGAAAACCGATGAGCCTGTGGAAAGTCAGTGGCATTTTATCTTTTCCTTTTCTGTCCTGTACTAAAGATGAGCCATAGTGGGGATGTGGGTCCATTCCTCATTAACACTTGTCCCAGTAGCTTGAATATATTATGTCCCTGGAAGTTTGAGTCCCTGTACTCAAACCTGTACTCACGTTACTTAAGTGCTACAGCCTTTGGGAATGACTGAATCACTGATGAATTTCATGTGCCACGTTGCAGGCCATCTTGGCAGCAGGCAGCATGATGCAGACGCATGGGGACTTTGATGTTGCCCTCACCAAATACAAAGTTATAGCCTGTGCTGCTCCAGAAAGTCCTCCACTCTGGAATAACATTGGAATGTGTTTCTTTGGCAAGAAGAAATATGTAGCAGTGAGTGTCTCCTCACCTGCCTTGTTTGTATCCATACATGCCATCACTGGGTCTGTGAGCTTGCCCCAACATCTCAAGTGCCCTTCTCTCCTGCAGGCTATCAGCTGCCTAAAACGAGCCAACTACTTGGCACCCTTCGACTGGAAGATTCTTTATAATTTGGGCCTTGTCCACTTGACCATGCAACAATATGCCTCAGCTTTCCATTTTCTCAGTGCAGCCATCAACTTCCAGCCAAAGATGGGGGAGCTGTACATGTTGTTGGCAGGTAGGAGGCTTTTATACGGAGAACTCCCTCCTTTCCTTCTATGTGAGGGGAAAATAGAATCCTAGGTGCCTAGTGGCAAAATGTCCTATAGAAACTGTTTCCCTGCAGATCCCAGCAGAATCTAGATTATTATACTAGAGCTTGAAGAAATATGAAAAAGATGACAAAACACTTGGTTGCTTCTAATTTGGAGATTTCACTGAGTCCAACAGATTAAACTGTATGAAAATTATGCAGTCCAACTAATTGTTGAGTGTTAAGAGTTTGGGCTTTAGGTATGTCCTTCCTCCACCTGCTAGATCTCAGAGTTGATAAAATTATGTGATGAAATAACCAAGGATTAACTGTTGGTTTTGCTGTATATAATTGTTCTGTTGTTCTTAAATGTAAATATAGACGACAAATATTGTACTATAAAAAGTATATTGCCCTTTCTGGGGATTTTTCCTTCCTCTAACTTACTAAATGTAAACCCCCAAACAGTTCTCATGTTCTCACTGACAGTGGTCTTCAGGTGGGATTCTCATTTATAACAAGGCTGTGAAAGCAAAGTGAATGGGGGTCACTGGAGGGCTAGTGAAGACCTAAACAATGGGCCCAAAACAAGGGTGATGCCAGAAACTGCAAAATATGGACTTGTGGAACTTCAGTGTTGAAGGTGATGACAGAGTATCTAAACTGAATGAGTCGATGGGCAGTGCTGGGAACCAAGAGGGCAAAGGAGTTAAACTTGAGGTCTGAAGGAGCCGTGGTCTTGAAACACCACCTTAGTTCTGCATGTTGGGCTCTCCAGCTGCAGTGCGCATTTTCTTTGTTGCAGTGGCTCTGACCAACCTTGAAGATACAGAGAATGCCAAGAGGGCCTATGCAGAAGCAGCACGCCTGGATAAGTAAGCCGCTCCGCTCCGTTGGGAAGGACACAGGGCAGGGCTGGACTCTCCAAAGCCACAAGGTGGCGCACGAGCACCGGCGCTGCCTGAGTCAGCCCGGCTGCTTGCTTTCAGTGGCCTCTGCACAGCAGGCCCACATGGGTTGCCTGTGGATCCTGAGCACACAGCAGCGTAGCAGGAACTGCCATTCACTGAGAAAATGCCTCCAGCCCCTGTTGCAGGGGCCATAGAAAGGCTGACTGAGCTGGGGCAAGTTGGAGTGTCAGACGAGACACTGTGTTCTGTTGGTTTAAGATAAAATTTGACTCTCCTGGAATTTATTCCAGTGCCATCTGCTAGGCACCTGGATAGGGAATTCCCTTTTCAGCTCTCTCCCTTGTTTCTGCTGAGGGCCAAGACTTGGTCCCAATACCTGCTTTGCTGGTCGGGCAATGAATTCCTTGATTCTCCTCCACAGGTCCACACAGCACATGTGTTCCCACCAGCTGCGGAGTTCAGAAGTCTATTTGGCCAGATTTGTTGTGTAATGAGAAGGACCTCTGTGGCCATGTTTCCAAGCCCCAAGCCCATAGAATCCCTGTCTTTGCCACAGGTATAACCCTTTAGTAAACCTGAACTATGCTGTGCTGCTGTACAAACAGGGCGAGAAGAGGGGCGCCCTGACCCAGTACCAGGAGATGGAGAAGAAAGTCAACTTGCTCAAGGACAGCAGCTCTCTGGAGTTTGACTCTGAGGTATGTCTTTTAGTGCCCAGGAGTTATAAGCAATTTGCCAGAGGACTTTTGAATTAAACCCGTACAATCAATCCAAATGTGGTAGAGGCTCATGCAGTCTTTAATTAGTAACAGTCTGAGGAAAATAAGAAATCAGAGGAAATTCAGGCTTACTGAATTAGCTGTTATTGCTAATGCGAGTCATCTGAGTTGAGGTCTGTATCTGTAGCTTCCTCTCATTCCTCAAGTAGGAAAAGCAGTTTAGTCCAGTACCACAGCAACCTTGACTTGTTGGTTTTGAGATCTCATACAAGCTCCCTTGCCATCCACTAATCTGTGTTCTTTGCTGTTTGAGAATGACTTCCTTGAAATGCAAGAACAAGCTGCAAGAAATGAAATGCAAGAACAATACTCCCCAAGTCGCTCCTGGAAAGCCTAGGGAGGGGCTTTTCTCTGCTAGTAACACATGATTTTTTTTTTTTTCTTCCTTTGTGGGCATAAGATGGTGGAGATGGCCCAGAAGTTGGGGGCTGCACTTCAGGTTGGAGAGGCACTGGTTTGGACTAAGCCAGCTAGAGATCCCAAATCAAAGCACTGGACTACTTCAGCCAGCAAATCTGGTGGTTTCCAGCAGCCTCTGGGCTCTAATCAGGCACTGGGACGGGCAATGTCTTCAGCAGCTGCATACAGGAAGCTTCCCTCAGGTAGGAGGCCACACATACAGTCCCACGAAGACCCCGATGGGTACAGGCCACCATGTCAGCGGAGATGACAGCTCGGAGCCAGGCTGCGCTTTTCTGACTCAGAATCTACTCAATATAGTGTTGCTAGAAGGGGCAAAAGCCACAAGGTCACCAAGTTGGCACTTGTTTTCTTAAGGCAGTTGTGTAACAGCTGCTGGCAAGCTTAGTTGGATGATTAGTACACTCCTTAGAATTTTCAACTTTAAAAATATATTTTGTTACGTAGTCTTGCTTGCTTTGATTTTCTTGCCTTAAATAGGTCCCAGGAAGGTAATTAAATATTTCAGTGCCTTATTTCCTTATGACTGATCCTTCATAGCTGCAGTTAAATTGTAGCCCCAGTTGTCCCAGAAAATAGGGGATTTCTTCTAGAAATAGTGAAAATAATGATTTATTCTAGAGTCATGGAGTTGAGAATTCAAACTTTTTTCTCTTTTCTTTTTCTTTTTGTTATTAGGTGCTGGAGGACCATCCCAACTCACAAAACCACCCTCTCTCCCTCTGGAGCCAGAGCCCACTGAGGGAGCACATTCAACTGAAACATCAGCAGCAGAACAAATAAGAGAAAAGTAGGAGTAGGATGACCTCGGAAGTAGGTTATTTTTTGGTGAGGATGTAGCAGATTAGGAAAGGTCCCCTGGCACAGGCAAGAGCTTAGGTCAGCGGTTCTCTGGGCGCCAAAACTCAGAACAGGGTGTGTTTGATGGTCACGAGAAGCCCCACATGGCCCTGTCAGTAAGGTGCTATGTGGGTAGCTATAGGTGCCTGGTACACACAGTGTTTGAGCAAACTTTTATGCCCTGGCTGCCTAAACCCTTCCTTTGTGGAAGGAGAGTCGAGATAGACCTCTGCTCAGGAGCCCTGTCATGGTGAAGCCTTATCTTAGCTGAGTGATCCCCAGGCTGTTGGGTATGTTAGCCCCCGCCCCTGATACAAACAAATCTTGGATCAGTAATCCAGCTCAGATAGTCTAGAACATTTATAGAACATCTATAAATTGAGGCCCAGCTGCTTGAGTATCCTAAGCTGCACTTGCCTAAGGGAATCCAGAACTAAGCCCTAGAATCTTGGTGATTGGGGGGCAGGGGGTTTGTCTTGTTCTTGGAACAGGTCAGAGTTAGAGTCAGATCATGTCAGTATAAAAAATAAAGCAACAAAGGCTGATCTGGTATCAGCACCAAGGACTAAAAAAAAAAAATGGAAGATTTTCTTTTTCTTTTTTTTTTTTGTAAACTCAAAATATTTAATTCTTTGAAGCAAAACAGGATTATTTTACAAGGTTGAGTTGCAAAAACTTTCTTGCTTATACTCCCTCATTCAATCATGGCTGCCACAGTCAGACAGACAGAAAGCGCAAGGACACTTTTTTCTTGCATCTCGAATGGGAACCTTGGCAGCAGACAGTAAACTGCTCCAGGTCTGTCAAATAGATGCATTATGGAAGATTTTCTTAACTGAGAAATTTTTATATAAGGCCATCAGTGATACTACAGATGCTATCAAAATATATCCTTTTCAGAATAAAGATTATGTATAATTCTTTTGGGAAAAGTTTTCAGGAATAAAAATGAGATTGCAATAAAAGCTTTAAAAGAACCTATGATTACAGTCTTCTCTTACCTGTTTCCAAGTGGAGCTTTAAACTGGAGGCATAATCTCAAGGCCAGGTTTCTGTTGGTGCCAGCACTACCTCATTGCAGCCTTAACGACTGGGCCTGTCTTGACATTGAAATGGCAGTTAATGTCAAAACTTTCAGTACTCATAATACCCTTGCCCATGCAGCATGTGTGTAGTGGAACTGGGATCTGTACCCTGAACACCTGCGACAGCTTATTACTTCAGTATTAGTGTGGAGTCTGCTGTGCCTGTTAGCAAAATGAGTTAAGATAATGAGATGAGGTAAAAATCAAGTTGGGGACTGACTAGTTGGTAGATGGGTGCTACTGCTGAGAAAAGTTACTGAAAAAAGGTAGAAGAACACTGGGAGCCTGGGATCGAGAGCTTGTCGTTCAGACATCCAAAAGCTATCCATTAGTTATTTGAGCTTGATTTCAGTATGAAATTTGGTTTAAAGATAAAGATTCTGGAGTGATTTGGTGAAAGCTAAAACCATAGATTTAAAGGGAGTTCATTCAGAGAAAGCTAGGAAGCTGGGGGACCAACCAGATGAAGTCAGTATTTAAAGGAAGAAGCTGAAGAATCCACAAAGGAGGCAAAAAAGCAAGTGATGGGAGAGAAAAACAAGAGAATGTTGTTCAGGGAAGGCCAAAGAAGAAAAGGTTCAGGAAGGAAATGGCCAGTCTCACTGAACCCTTTGAATGGATAAGATGCTGTTATAAAAGATGCATTTTATATGTTTATAATACAAAATACATACAAATCCTCATTTCTAAAGGAGGAAGCCGAGATTGGGAGAAGCAAAATGAATTTTCCAAGATTAGAATTTCAAACTACATTTGGAGGTAAAGCTCCAGTTCTTAGTCATGACCAGATAAGCAGCAATATACTTAATGATGGGATTGCAGCTGCAGAGACTCAAGACATGGAGACTGGACTACTGTTACTTCAAAAGTAAAAGGAAGGTTTTCAGAGAACAGAACTGAATTCATACTCTCAGACAATTTCCGCATCTGGGGAGAGGGTGAAAAGAATATCTTTCTTTTAAGTGACGCTTGGTGGAAACTAGGCAAGAGCAGGACTTTTGGGTCTTTCCCCACTCCCCAGGGGCACAGCCAAAGTGGTCCCTTGCCTCGCAGGATGGCAGTCAGGAAGCAGTGGTTCCCACACCTGGGCTTAGATCTTCTTGAGAAATGGTCAGCAGCTATGTTGTTCTTACCCAGTCTTCACAGTTTCTCATTCACTCTGGTGAGGAAAGACTTATTTCAATATCTAGTATGGGAGTTGCTCATGTTATGACAATTTTTAACAAAATTAGGAAAACAGGACAAGTACATAATTACAAATACAGTTATGGTTTTAGATGGCTTAAACTAGCAATGGGAAAGATGCCCTTACTGAATATTAGTGTGAAGCTGCAGGCATAATTATAATCATTGTGTTCTGATAAAGTTGCTGTCTAATAATGGCAAAGCAGCTCTGTTGAATCTGTCCTCTTCCAGTTAACAAACCCAAGTAACCAGGTAAATGTAAATAAGATATAAATTTTTTAAAACCATATAATTGTTCCATGCAAAAACGATTATATTTTGAAATTCAACATATATAACTAAAGGACAATAGGGCACATGAAATTTTTGGTCAAAGGCTTTTGATACTTTATGTGACATGATAAAAACACTACATAGTATGTAAAAAATTAAGGCTGTTGCTGGGTACGGTGGTGTGTGCCTGTAAGCTTCAGCCTATGAAGTGGCTGGGTCTGGGGATCGCAGTTCGAGTCATGCTTGGGGCAACATAGTCCCAAAAAATAGCTGGGCGTGGTGGCGCATGCCTGTAATCCCACCTACCTGGGAAGCTGAAGCTGGGAATTGCTTGAGTGCGTGGTACCCCGGGCAACGAGAGCCTGCGGTTCCATGGGAAAAACAGCAAGTCCTAGTCTCAAAAAAAAAAAAAAATTAAGGCTGTAATATATAATCCCTTTAACTATTAAAGAGATACAAAAAAGTATAGCTAAAAGAGCATTAGTGAAATTCTAAAAAATACTCAATTAGTATCTACACCACTTTAAAAAAAGTAGGAAAGGAAGAACAGAGGAACAACAAAAGCCAGACTAATTAGCAAGAGAAAATTGGCCTAAATATTTCATTGAAAAAGCAGATAAAGGATGAAGACAAAGCCCAGTTCTGGCATTGAAAGTAAAAGGATGGAACAAGAGACAGTATGTGAACTCTGGGCCTGAATCTGGAGCTCTATCAGTACCAGATACGGAGCAGTATGACAAGGGGAGCAGTACTGGAGTAAGGGGGCATTTCATAATGACAGAAAGGCCACTTCACTAGTATAACAATCACAGACATGTCTGCCTCTAACAACAGTCAAAATACATTAATAATAAAAAGAAATCCAAAAGCAACTGAGAACTAGACAAAAGTGTCAAAGGGAATATCAAGCATTTTGACCTCATTGTTATTTATATTTTAACCAATAACTGCAGAATACACTTGCACTGCAAATATACAGAGTACATTTAGCAAGAAAGGTAATACACTGGGCCATAAAATATCTCAAAAATCTTTAAAAGACTGAAATTTATAGAATTTCTCTGACCAAAATGGAATTAGAAATTAGTAGCATACCTAAATACCTTAAAAATACCTTTTAATATTTGGAAATTAAACACTTGTAATAACTAAATCAAGGAAGAAGTAAAACGAGAAAGTATTTTGAAATGAAAGAATGAAAGAAATTTGTAGAATTCAGTAAAAATGGAAAGATAGTTTTAAATGCTTCTATTAGAACAGTATACAAGTATAACAGTGATACAGGGTAGAAAAAAAACAGACTAAACCTAAAGTAAAGAAAAAATATTAAGAAAAAGTCTAAAAACCAAATAATCTAGGAAAAAAAAAACCAATCTACAGGTCCTCAGTTCAACTAACAAAAGACAGGAGGAGACAAACCACCAATACCAGGGATGAAAGTGGGAATCACGGTAGGCTGTGTCCATAGATAGGGGGAAGATAATGATCAATTTTATGACAATGAAATTGATAACACAAAATGTTTGAAAAACACAACATGATGGCCAGGCACGGTGGCTCGTGCCTGTAAGCTTCAGCCTATGAAGCGGCCGGGCCTAGGGATCGTGGTTCGAGTCCTGTCTGGGGTCCGTAGCGAGACCTAGTTCCAAAAAATAGCTGGACGTGGTGGCTTGTGCCTGTAATGCCAGCTACCTGGGAAGCTGAGGCTGGGGATTGCTTGAGTCTGTGGTACCCCGGGCAACGAGAGCCTGCGGTTCCATGGGCAAAAATAGCGAGACCTAGTCTCAAAAAAAAACCAAAACAACAAAAAAAACATGATGAAACTGAAAGCAGGGCAAAGTATAGATACCTTAGAAGTCTGTTGGTCAAAGTTGTCCGTAAAGCAATTGGCCTAGATGATTCCACTGGTTCAATTTAGTGAACAGAACCTTACAAAAATTTTTAGAAAATGGGGTAAGACCTTCCTGGCTTGTTTGCAAGGCTAGTGGAACCCTAATGTCAAAACTGGAAAAAGATATTACAAGACAAACTATAGATTATGATGTTTGGTCATAGGTCCACATGTTTATTAAGGAACAATTATTAGCAAGTCAAATCCAGCAATATCTGAAGATTACTATATATATAATGACCAAATTGGTGTTAAACCCACTCTTAGCTTACTACAAAATCAAAATAGAGTTAGCAGAATTATGATTTTAGTAGATACAGAAAAAGCAAATTTTAAAAAGTCATTCATTATAAAACCCCTCAGCAAGTCAGGATTAGAAGGGAACATATCTTTAAGTTGGTAAAGTTATCTATGGAGGGTGGGGGTAGAAGTTGCAATAGATTATCACACTTAATGGCAAAATACTGAATACTAAATTGGGGCAAAGGCCACTCTACTGCTTTTACTCAATATACTAGCGGTACATTTTACCTCAGCATTGTGGAGGTATATTCATGATGTAGGATTAAACCAATGTTTCTTAGGACATGGAAGACAAGTACATCAAAGGCAAGAAATAAAAAGGCGTATAAATTAGGGAAAAATAAAATGCTTAACAGAACACATATTGGTTTATATAGAGGGTCTTAGGGATTCCTAAAAAGTGAATAGGCTACAATTGGTAGGTGGGTTTGGCAAGGTCACAGACTAGAAGTCAGTGTACGGAATTTCATACAGTGGGACAGTTTGAAAACTTTATAAAAAAAAATCCATTTACAATGTCAAACACCATTGACGTGAAGTAAATTTAATAAACTACATCTAAGATTGCAATACATCCTGAAAACAATAAAGCATTGCCATGGAAAAGACAGATAGATATGCCTTGTTCAAGCACTGGAAAATTAAGTATGTTAAGTTTTCTTTCCCAAAGTGATCTACAGTTTCCTATTATAAACCCAGCAGGTTTTTGGATAGAAATCGACAAATTGGTTCTAAAAAGTTTCAAAAATGTGATCTTGAACAAAATATACTACTTTACCTCACTTCAACTTAGTAATGATGTGGTACTGGCATAGGGAAATAGGTCAGTAAAACAATAAAGTTCAAAATGAACCTAACACTTAACTAACCATTTGATTTTTGATAAAAGCACCAAAGCAATGAAAAGTTTTTGCAATAACTGGATAGCTCTGTAGAAGTACACAAATCTGATTCCAACTAAACACCACACCAAAAAAAGTAACTCAAAGTGGGTTATAGATCCACAGAAGAAAACATAAGCTTACACTCATGACACAGTTGGCGCTCAGTGTTTGTTCAGACACAGAAGACCATAAAAATGAACTTTGTCAGAGGCTGCAAGCTGAGACTCGACTGGGCTCATGCTGGGAAATGAGGACTACTTCATTTCACTATCTTATCTGTCTTCAGAACACTGGAGACTGACCTGGCATGACTGACCTCTGGAGAGTGGAGAGCAACTTCTCCATTTCTCCAATGTTTACCTTAAGAAACATTCCTTGGGAGATACCAACCAATTGATGGGTGAATCCCCTGCCTGCCATTATCACATGGGAACAAAATTTTACCCAATTTTATTGTACCCTAGCCATCAGTCTTCCTTGGTTAATTGGTTGTAAAACATCCTCTTGGCCACCTTTTTTCCCTTTGTCTGAATACCTTTATAAGGACTGATGGGGCACGTTAAATTGCTACTAGTCATGCTTCTGGTAGCCCATGGTGTTTAGCTGTGTCGGTCTCTCTCATTCGTCCTTTCTCACAACTCTGCACTGGCTCTTTACATTCATTAACTTACAGACTATTAAATATATTTTGGGAGAATATATTCACAAAATATATCTGGCAAAAGATTTATATCCAGAATACATAAAGGTATAATGCAATGAAAAAACTAACAACCCAAGTGAGAAAAAAGATTTGGACATGTTGCAAAAATGTATGAATGACCAGTAAGCAGAAGAAGTATTTGTCATCAGGGAAATGCAGAACTCACTGTGAAAGCACCGTGTACCTATCCAGATGGCGGGCAACACCAATTCATCACCAATTCATCAAGTACTGATGAAGCAAGTAGAACTGTCATCATGATGTGTGTGCAATGGCCTGAAAGCTCTGGTGTCACCCACCTTAGTATGTAGTGTTATCTATCCCAGAACTCCACACCAATAGATTTTCCCCAAGAGAAATGAAGATCTCTACCTAAAGACTAGACCACAGCACTGTGCACAAAGCCCCATGCTGGAAACCACTGTATTCAGAGGACTAGTTATTCACCAGAAGCATCACATGATGTGCAGTGACACAAGTTCATTTAAATAACGTGCTGTTGAGGCTTTATACAAATGTGGAACACTTTGATGCCTTTCTGTGAAGTTCTTTAACAGGTAAAATAATGCTGAAAAAAAGTCGGGTGTTTCTGTGGGGCTGAGACAGCATGGACATGGTATGAGGAAACTATCAGATGACAACCCTCTGGCTGAGACAGATATGCACTGGTCAAAGCTTACCCAATTGTGTCCTTAAAAGTTGTCTTCACTGTACGAATATTTTTACCTAAAAAAAACAAAAACAAAACAATGATCACAGTTTTTCAGTGACTTCAAACAGTTGTAAAAGACCCAGATAATTGCCTGTTCAATTTAGTTCGTTAATAGTAACTAATGGCTGGGCATGGTGGTGCAAGGAAGCCCTGACTGGGGCCAGGGATCGTGGTTCGAGTCCCGCCTGGGGCAACGTGGCGAGACTTAGTCCCAAAAAATAGCTGGGCACGGTGGTGCATGCCTGTCATCCCAGCTACCTGGGAAGCTGAGGCTGGGGATTGCTTGAGTCTGCGGTACCATGGGCAATGATAGCGAGACCTAGTCTCAAAAAAAAAACCGAACAAAAAAACCCCAGTAACTATTATTGAACTTTGAAGTATGTGCCACATACTGTGCTAAATAGTTGGCGTGGCATTCTCCTCTAATCAAGAGCCCAATGAGGCTAGGAACCATTACTTGCTCATTTTGCAGATAAAGTTAATTTGTCCAGTAGCAAAACCCTGCATACAATCTGGATTTCTTAATCACCTCCACCCCAATCTTGGCAGAAAGAATGTACAGGCTACACAATAAAGACAATGGCTAGCTGGCTGAATTCTTATCTCCTGCTAGTGGTTTGTGTGCATGTTTTTACCTGGGAGTCAAATCATTTCAAGACGATGCAAGAATGAATGTTAGATTATTTGGAAAGTTTCTTTTTTTTTGCCTTAAGTCCCATTTTCAAGCTTTTTCTGCACATAAAATTATATATATGGAAACCTTTGTAAAATACAGTTCAAAGCAGAGGGTTGTGGGGTCTGA
Source organism: Uropsilus gracilis (assembly GCA_004024945.1). NCBI lineage: Eukaryota > Metazoa > Chordata > Mammalia > Eulipotyphla > Talpidae > Uropsilus > Uropsilus gracilis. The sequence goes on from PVHY01003790.1 coordinate 21,580, forward strand.
AAACTTACCTGTTCAATTTATCCTGCCCTCCAAGCTCACTTCTACGTAATGTCTTACAGGAAGGAGCTGTCACCCTCACTTCCAGAGCTGAGTCTCTCAGGTGGACAGTCACTGAGGGACATAACCCATGCTCCTCTCTGCACTCATGGAGGTGCACACAATACCGGTAATACTGCACAATGCACTTTGGTACTGCATGTGGTAGCTGCCAAACTGATTCACTGACAGTTAATGTTCAAGACCCAGCTCTGAAAAACACTGCTTGAACTAGTCTTTGTTGACATCACCAGCACAAACTGGAGAGCCTCTGAGAACACATGTGGGCAGGGCTGAGCAAGAGAGACTAAGAACAGTTCTTGCGAGAACACAGCTGTACGCCTGATACTCTTTACGTTTTACATCACCAATGAGTTATCCCAATTCTTCTTGGGAAAACAGAAATCTCTTAAGCCTTTCTAATAAAAATAAGATTGGTGTTTATTTTGAATTGAACTTGGAGGCAGAGACTGGTGAAGTAATTGCCAGACATTTTCTTAATAAGCTTGCTTTGAATTTCAAGTTGCATAATTTTCTAGGCTTAAGTTCCTCTGAGGGCGTAATCAGTTCTTTTCTTCTTATCCAAAGCAGGGGGGAGAAGTCATAAATGAAGAATGTGAGGTAGCTTTGAGATTCCAAAAGCTTCTACTGTGATAGTTTACCCCACCCTAAGCAGGCCTGCCATCAGCTGTCAGTCTACCTTGCTCTTCAGACAAGTTAAGGCGCCACATACTTCCAAAATGCTGTTTCATACTGGTTTGGCCTCTTGACGTTAATACCTTGTCCTCCAAATTGCAGAGGATGGGCCTATTGTTCAATGTAAGGCACCGCCTAACCCAGAACTGGGGCAGACAGACACAAGAGCAGAGTAGCAAAGCTCCCAAGTCTACCTCAGAATGATTTCTATTTTATCTGGCTCCAGAGTGGTAGTGGAAACAAAATCAACAACAAATGGACAGGATTCCTGAAATGTAAAATTTTTTAATACATTTAAAAAGCATAGAGGTCTCCCTGATTTATAAAAAAATAAATACCTAACATGACACAAGTATTCATGATTCTGGGGCTCGTATGAGGTCAAACTCTTTAATGGATGTGATGGGTCAATGTAAACACACATGATCTGTTACACACACAGAAGCATATTCCAGTTAAAGCAAATGCCTTCAAGCATCAGAATGAACAAAGACCAGTCTTCTACAGCAGGAAGCAGGTCCAGAGCAGGGCCGTGAGGCTGGGGACTCAGGCAGGTGCCTACAACTTCCCAGGAGCAAGGTGGGAAGGCACAGTCCTTCAGCACATGACTCCATCCTGCAGGGGCCTGGGTACCCCGCAGATGCCACTGTCTGCGGTTGCTGCACAGCACAGGAGGGACTGTTTTTCCTTGCTTGTGGTACTGTCTTAAGTTAGGGAGAAGACGGAGATGTGTGCTCTTTAAATATTTTCATCATAAAACTGAATGGAACTCATGATGCTGGCTGTGCGCACTGAGCTGAGAGAACATGAGACCCTCACACTGAGCTTCGAGACAGTGCTGTGAGCACGCGCTTCTGACGTGGGCAAGGACGAGGTGCTGTCTCCAGCTGATATGCTCTTCAGGGTGAACAAATTTGACCTAAAATATCCGAGGACGCTGCATAAAGTTGGGGTTTGAGAATCAAGTTTTATGCTCCTGTAACACACAACATTAAAAAAAAACAAACCAAAAAAAAAAAAAAAACCAAAAAAAAACCAAACCCAACTCCACTCTTGTGAGTAGATAGCTAAATTTTGACCAAAACCTGAAATGTTTTTGTGTCATCATCAATAGGCTGGAATGTATCTGAGACAGTTTAATCTGTGATTGTTTCTTTGGCTATCTTTCAGTTAGCTCTAGAAATTGCTCTGACACCCTCAATCCTGTTATCTAACTCAGTTAATTCCTTTAATTCTTGTTTCCTCAGGAAAAAAAAAAAATGAAGTTTAATTCTTTAGTTTCCTCAGAAAAATTACCCACAGTGAACTTCCTTATTAGTGAGGGTGTATTTCTGAGTAGAAGAGTCCTTCGGCCGTAATGGCATCTCCAAGGCCCACAGTTCGAATGGGATCTTTACACACCAACACTGGTGTGAAGTGGAAGGATATTCCCTCCCTGTGCCATTCCACTACTGGCTCATTCGGGTTTAATATGACCCTGGAGCCTGCCTCTGAGTGGGAAGTCAGGAACTCTCGGGGTGCCTTCAGAGACACTCGGCTGGCGTCGATGGCTTCTGTCGCGCAGGCCTGCGTCCCAGCCACACGTGCTCCTGCAGCCACGGCCGCCAGCTGGTTGGCCCAGTGCCCATCCACGGTTGCCAGGATGTGGTAGACCAGTGTGTGGAAATGGATCCTGGTGAGGTCCGAGGCTCTGTTCTCATTCCACCCATGTTCTTTCAAGATCCAAAAGAGGATGTCACTGACCATGCCCACATCGGGAACCCCATTCCAGGAAGAGAGGGAGGCATGAGGTCCAGATGCTGACTGGCTGAGAAATAACAGCTCTTGTTCATTCAGTCCAAGGGAAGTCACAGCAGAAAAGACCTGCTAACGGAAACAAAACGGTAGGTCTCTTTCTGATGGACACCTCACTGCGAAGATATTTCAGGACACAGTCAAATGGCTAGTGTCAGAGAAGGCGAGCATTTTTCTTCCTTACCACTAGCTCCCCTGTCCTCAAGTCTGTGGTGGGGAAGGGAAGATGAGAGACCACTGTTTTGTCTAGTAAATCATCGTCTCCATCTTCATTATCATCACTTGGCTAAACTGGAAAGTCAGGGCCACTGCTGGACACCAGCCTCTTGTTAGAGGCCATTCCCAGACAAAGTGGAGGTGGACTTATTCTGTGGTGCCAAGCTTTTGCCTTGGCGCACACAGTGTCCTCTTGCTGAGAGGACTTGCCTCTCAGTTCCTGGAGGTCAGCAGGGTTTCTACAGGGGCAAAGGGGAAGACCTCAGGAGTGTGATGGCTGTGTCAACACTACTAGAAAGCAAGGTGGTCTTGCATGAGGCTAAGCTTCTGAAGCAGGTGCAGGTCAGAAAGACTCTATTTAGCAGTAACATTGTGCGCAAAAGGGTACCAAACAGGAGCCACTTTACCTGTTTTCCATCTTAAGAGGAAATCACTATGCCCACCCACCTCGCTGTCTTTTTCACTTAATACTTCCCTTAGATTAGAGAATGCATTGAAGGTGAATATGCAAGAGATGAACCCCTGCATGTACGCATGCAGACAAGGTTTGTGCACTGACTGACGGTAAGCTCTGCTGACACGGGCTTGTTGGCTGCAACAAAGACACCCCTAGGGCAGTGGGCACTGGCCAGAGGGGGTCTGCAGGGCTGTGGGGCAGTGGGTACATGGGAATAGCTCAGTTCTGCTGTGAAACTAAAACCACCTAAGAAATTAAGGCTGTCAGAGGACCAAAAAGCAAAAACAAACAAAAACCAACACTTCTGAAACACCATTTTTTGCTTGTCATATTGGTAAAATCTATTTTTAATCACATGTCAGTGGCAAGGATGCCAGGAAATAAGCACCTGTCAAGACGGAAGCAAATTGGTGCAGTCCTCATGTGGGTAATACTGAATTTACAAATGCTGTTTATGCTTGATTCTGCAGCTGTACTTCTGGGAGTCTAGCATAAGCAGATACTTGCTTAGGGCAAAACAAATTCATGCACGAGGTGATCTGTTGCTGCGGTGTGTGGAATAGTAAATGACATAACAATGCAACGGCCACTGCGGGGGTTCAGGCTAACAGGTACAGCCACACATTCCTTTTACCCTGTTGCCAGGGACATGCTTCATGTGACGACACAGAAAAGATCTCCAAAATGTACATTCAGTGGAATAAAGGCATGTGCGCAACTGTGTGTTTAGAATGCTTCCACTTTTTGGACATACTCCCACATGCTTATGGATGTACACAGAACCTCTGGGGCCATGGATGAAATGAACAGATTACTCACTGTGGGGACAGGTGGGGAGAAAGAGGGAGACGGTATTGTATATAAACATACTGCCCATTTAAAAAAGGTTAAATAGCAATAACATGAAAGGTTTAATAACTTGTCTAACTTCTCAACACTAGCGAGAACAGCAAAGCTGGCATTCCACGCAGGTTTCCAAAGTCTGATTCTGAAGCTCCTAGCCTGGTCTTATCTAATCGTTGTTGCCCACAGGCAAATGCTGGTGCTGAGGGAGGGAATGTCTCAAAATTTTCTTACTCTAAGCTTCTAGAAGTTCATTTGAAGTCAGTCAAGCTGGGTTTTCTGTTTCTTTCTCTGAGTTCCACTGCGATCATGCCTAACTTCCCCCTTTCAGAAGGAAGGACATGGCCATGAACGCATCAGAGACATGGCAGTATTTCTAACCTACTCCAGAACAGTCTTGGCTCCTTATCTGGATCTCCACAGACCTAGCAACATGATAGCCACACCTTGGTGAGCGGGTCGCTGAGCCCAAATACTAAAGTGGTTTTCTGCAAGGGTCGTGAGGGTAAAGGCCCAGGTGCTTACCTGATGCACCATGCTGCTCATGAGCTCCTGGTTGGTCATGCTGGCCAGCTCCAGGTGGATTGGAACTCCAGTGGGGATGTCAGAAATGGAGGCCACAACCTGTGGAGAGGAGAGGAGAACATCACCATTAGAAAAGTTGGCAGAAGCAAAAATGGATCAGGTCCTGAGAGTAATGCGTCCTGTCACTACGCTCGCTGCCTCAGTGGAAGGCAGAGGTTTACTTTTCCCAACAGGGAAAAAGGCTCTACAGAGTGACTCAGAACACAAAGAACTGCTCTGCACGCTCTCGCAGCAGCTGCTTCCTGGGAACCAAAGTCCACAGTGTATGCATTTGCAGGAGCACAGCGCAGCTGATGTGACATGAGATGATACAGATAACACAGAAGACAAACTACACACACAGCAGTCATGTTCAGGTGAGCATAGGATGCAGAGAGTCGGGCAAAGGTTCCGACCGGTCCTACTCAAACTGTGCCCAGGGCTGGAAGAAGACAACGTGGTGCTTGCTGGGGCACGAGGCAGGCTTCAGAGCCAGTGGGTGCAACTTATCCTTGGAACATGGGGGCTGAGGGCTAGGCAGCACAAGCTGCAGAACCAGGAGAGGCAGGAACCAGAAGGAAACATAGCTGAAATCTGTGAAATTCTCTCACAGTGCTATTACCTCCATGAGTCTCTTCCTCTGGAGCTCCTTGCTTTGTCCCTCCATCATGTGCAATCCAGAGAGGACCACCAGGTCTGGCTGAAACTCCTCCAGGCTAGACACAAACACCTCCAGCATATTCATGGCCCCGTTGGAGAGGTCGTGGGAGAAGATGAACCGGTTGGCATGGGGAGCTTTTAATTGGCCCCACTCCTCCCCTAGAAAAGCCCAGTCAACACAGTGGGAAGAAAAGGAAGAGGCTTTAAGTCTCTTAGCTGGTGGGGGTGGAGGGGGAGGGGTGTGCTTGCAGGGGCCTCAAGGCAGCCTTAGCTTTGGGCAGGCCCGCCTTGGCTGATGGACAGCCTAACGCATGCATGGCACTGCAATGAGGATGATGGTCAGCAGAGAAACAAACCAAAGCCCCAGACCCAACAGTAAAGGTGTATATGCCTTTGTCTAGGCTGCCAAGTAGCTCCCTTCCCATCCGAGGAAAGCCCTGATGCCCACTGAGCTCCAGGAGTGATAGAGCAGGAGGAGTGTTACCTCCACAGACCAGCATGCACGCAGGGTACCGGCCTTCCCAAAGCATGACCAGTGCACCACAGGGCCCTGAGCACCCCTGCTCAGCCAGGGCTGATCGCAGTGGGTTCCCAGTACTCGACCCAGAGGCAAGAGTGTCCGGCTGCCTCCAAGTGAGCTGCTCTGGAGCATGGACTGTTTTAAGACTGAGCTTGAGAGCCATGCCTCTAAGTGGCTGTGGACTGACTGGCCTGAGATGTACTTTCACTGCTCTGAGCATCCACCGAGATAACTGTGGAAATGATTAATCATATTGCCTTTGAGTTCTCTCTTCTATTCTGAACTATTCTGAACCTCACCTGTCACTGCTTTTTAACAGGAATGCAGGAAGTCTTTGACTCTTGTCACAGCGCCCACCTGGCACCTGCTAACCTGACCCAAGCAGAGGGGTGCAGCCCCACCCTGGTGGGTCTTCTGGCGGGGGAGTCTGGGATCTGCGCATCCACAGGAGGGGCTCTCAGTGCTGGCCATGCATCAGACTCCACCCAAGTGGTATCTACTGTGTACGTAGCAACACCCAGCCCCGGAGACCATGATGGGAAGGTAGGTGGAGGCTACTGACTAAGACCCCATATGGCGAGGAGTAACGCTGCTTCTGAGCCCGGAGCAGGGAAGGCAGTGTGGTGCCAAGGAGACCTCTCAGAGCCTGCTTGGTGAGGCTTCCTGATCTCGGGCTTTACCACACAGGGCTCAAACTTTATGAAGTCTTGGTAGAAAATCTTGAAGCTCAGTAAACAAATCCTAAACGAGGCCACTCCTGAGCAGGAGGGGGCTGGTACCCATCAAGTATGGAGCTGCAAAGATTTAGGACCCAGACTCACACAGCTTCCCTTCCACTAAAGGGCCCTCCCATTTACAAAACTGAAGTCTTTATGTAGAAACCTGGTTTTTTACTGGTTCCTAGCATATGTATTGCTATTTCCTTCCGAGCGTTTCCCCCAGAGTTTCCTCATAATGAGACTGATCTGCCAACTGCAACTGGCAACCTGCTTCCTCCTTTCCAGAGTGGTCTCTCAGCAGAACCCTGCCTCTCCATGGGAGTGTGCACATATAACTCTACAGAAAGTGTGCTGAGGTTGGGAGATCCCATCCTACTTTGCTTTGATTTCACGTCTACTGAATCTAATCCTGTGAGGGACATTCTATAGTTGTCTTTTGTATAAAAATCTATGTAAATAGAAAAAAAAGTTATCTATTTACTAAACTCGGATGCAACAGTTGTATCTGTTAACCCACCACAGTCCTTTCTTACCTCCTGGTCTCCGTCTTACTATTTGTCCAGAGGAAATACCCAGGATTGATGAGCACAGAACCTCAACTGCTTTATGTCTACAGATCCAACGCAGGGATGGTCTTCCTTGTAAAGGCTTTCCTAACCCTGCCACCCCCAAGAGATTTGATCACTTTCTTCCCTGGGTCACCACTGTACCCTATTATAGGACTTGGCACATGATTTAGCAATAATAAGTGTAAGAGCATATCTCTTGCAGTGAATGATGAGCTGCGGGCACCGCCCAGGTCTTCTTATCATCACATTCCTACTGCCTCACACTGTACCTGGCCTATGAACATCTGAATGAATTAGCAAAACGAGTAAGAACAGACTGATGACGCAGATACCCACAACAACAGATAATAGAAACTTCAAATCCAACATTTCTCCAACAATGAGACTCTGTAAAGAGGAAAACACATAACATTAGGATTCTCCACCCCACCCTGAAGTGGGCCTTATAGAGTGAAGCGCTAAGAAGCACTACTTAACTGAAGCTAGCGGAAAAGAGCAGCAGCATTCAAAGTCCGTTCATTTCCACAGGGGAAAAGTGACAGAAGCAAAATCAACAGGCTTCAGCAAGGCAAAGGCAAGCATGAATGTAGAGGGCTGTTCACCGGCTGTTTCCATGGACAAAGGGCTGATGGAGCAGCTCGAGAAGCAAAACGATCAAAACTCAGACAGGGTAAGCCTGTAACTGATAGACGATGACCCCTTTCTCACAAAGTATGGACTTTATTTCTACAAATGATCCCTCTCTCAAGTTATCTTCCTGCCCTTTAGCTGGTACGTTAACAAACTACATAGTGACTCACCGGATCCCCAGCCCAGTACCTAAGAACAAGCTGCTTGAGGGAGGACTGGAAGGAGAAAAAGAGGTGACAATCCTCTCTGGAAATTGACTCATTCACATAGAAGCTGGGGATGGAGCTTACTAGAGGGGGCTGCCACTAGACTAAGTTCCCCTCTTGGGGCTGATAAAAGTGTAACTTCACAGGAATTTTAGTGAAAGTTCATTGTTCCACGCTAAGAAAATAGGGCATAGAAAGGAAAAACTGAAAAGAGAAGCTGGTAAGTCCAAGGGTGGCAACAACCCCCTTTTGGGATAAGCTGTGTTGTCTTAACTGCATTCTGTTGTTAAAGACATCAAGTCTCCTGGAGAAACTAGTCTCACCAGGGAAAATGAACAGGAATGGGGAAGTAGCCAGGTTCCAAGCTCACGGTGCTGAGTGCCCGCAGTGGACATGAACCCGGATCTGAGAGCAGCAGGGGCACGCCTTCCAGACACACCTGCAGCTATTCTAGGTCCTTCAGTCAACAGTCAAAGTCACGCCTTGCGTTTCGGCCTTCACAGCTGATCCTCACTCTTTCAATCTGTGGGCACTAAGAATTATCACTCTGATTTCCCATTTGGGGAAACTGGGAAAAATAGAAACTCAAAATCTGAGTATCTTAAATGTGACCTACCCACCTCCAGGGAAATTCTGTCCTTGATTTTCAGACCCTACTTTTCCCAACTTCCTGACTGATTCCAGTAAGCACCCCAAAGAAAACCAGGAACAGCTGTGCATGGAGAAATCAGTCTCTTTCACCCTCTTATATTAAAGGTAATGGCTCTGGGAGGTGAGGTTCTCCTAATTGTCTGACTTGGAAGCAGTTCACTGAAGCATATTAAGTGCTGCTTTAAAGTATCAATTAGTCTGTTTAGATGTTTCAGTCTCTAAGTTGAACTAACAACATGCTAAACCAGAAATTCAAGAGTCTGAATTCTGAGCAAATGAAAGATATTAAAGCAAATATACAGAATCAAATAAACAGAATTAAAATAATGTTCAAGTATTTAGGAGTCTCTCAGAAATCAGATATGTAAGTCTGTATAAACATAAGATCTACTGGGATGGGGTGATTTGATTTATAAACATGAGAACATTATGTAATGGGAAATAATTCAAGTGTTGTTAAATACAAAACACTTTCAGTTACACACACAAGGGGAAAGAAAATGCTTCAAAAGTTTGTAGGTGCCTGGAATCAACCCTAAGCGGCTCAGAACAGCTGACCAGAAAGGCCTAGGGCAGAATCTGGCAGAGCCGAGCAGATGTCACCTGTGTGTCTAATGCATTTTTATTTTTATGCATGACACCTGCTTTCCTACAGGCTGGTTTCTCTTGGGACCCACTGTGGACCTGGGAGTTTCTGGCAGTGCTGCATGATGCCAGCATTCTTCCTCCAGACTGTGGTCAGTGGCAGCTCAGTAGCACCAGGGGCCAGGGAAGCTCCTGGTCTGGCTGGCAAGAATGGGTTTCTGACAATTTTCAAAGATAAGCTTCACACTCCAATGTGACAATACAGAGAGCCCTGACCAGTCTGACACCATTTACTTACTCATTTCTCTTACCTGCTTGGTACTCTAAAATGAGGTGGAACTCGTCCACTTCCTGCAATGACTCTGTTGGAACAAATACGTTGTCATCAAGAAGTTCATGCAGCTTTGGACCGACTGGACCACAAAGAAGAACCTGGAGACAAGCAACATGAAGTCTATTAGGAGATCTGCCCCTTTTCCATGGGATCTGTGCATTAACTAAAAAGGTATATTCCAGCCCATGTCTATTAATTTCAACAAAATACCTAATTTTGAAAGTTTTTGTTTTGGAGGAAGGCAGTAGGAGGACTATTAACATGGTTTAGGCCTCTGGAGAGGATGTACTCCAAAATGAGAGACTGATAAGACTCAAGTCACTCATGTTATACAGGTACCAAAGCCACCACCAAATCTCATGCCCCCCCCATAGGGTCTGAATGTTTCCTTTCCTCCAATTCATAAGCTGAAGCCTAATTGCCATGTGATGGTATCTGGAGAGAGGGTAATTAAAATTAAAAGGGTCATCTGGGTGGGGGTCCCAACCCAACAGGATCAGTGACCTTGTAAGAAAAGGAGGTGAGATCTTTCTCCACTACATGCACTAAAGAAAGGGCCATAAAGGACAGAATCAGAAGGTGGTCATGAAGAGAGCCCTCACCAGACAGAGCCCTGATCTTACACTTCCCAGCCTCTAGACTGGGAGGAAATAAGTTACTATTGCTTAAAACACCCAGCCCGTGGTACTCCATTATTGTCACAGTCTAAGACCATGAAGATAAACTCTTCGCCAACTTTCTTTTCTTACTTAGACCTTGTATAGGTAAACAGGGGTGCTGTCTACTCATTTACCAATGAAAACAACTCCTTGAATTTTATACAGCAAAGAGCCTTAGGACAATAATACTTTCAACAATCAGACGGCCTAATCTGTGGGGTTAGCCTCTCTACTACTAACAACAGCCTTGCCTTCCAAATATGAGAACTAAAAAGCACCTTGGTTCAGAAAATTTGGAGAAAAGGGCTCTGTAGCTTTTCCAAAGCATTTTTCTTCAACTCCAACCTGGGCCACCTTGTGACTATTCTTTCTAGAAGTGATTTCACTTCTTCTGTCTCTACCACCCAGCTGTGTGCCCCAATCACAATCAGGCAAACACACCGGACACAATGCACAATGAATGTCTGGACCAGGGTTTAAAGGAGGTCCCTAGAGAGGATCACCATTTCAGATTTATAAGCCCTATGCAGAAGCTTCAAAAACATCTGGACTTGCCAATCACTGCTTTTTTTCTACAGAGGCATATTCACATTTCTAAGAAACCCCAGATTTGTATAAAAATATACCCCTCTCATTTTGACCACTCCTTTTCAGACACATGCCCAAATTTGTTATTTCTGAAAAGTTCCAACCCTACTACTTAATTTTGTTCATAGAGGAACAAAGTCTTGCCTAGAAGCTAGACTTCCAGCTTTCAAGATAATGCTTGCCCTCTAGCTTTCAAAATAACAAACCAGACAAAATAAACAATATTTTAAAAAAATTTGGACACTTGGCAACGAAGAATGGTGATTTCTACCAAGAGGGAAAAATGAAGTAAGCTCTACAAATTCCTAGTAAACTTTTATAGTTTCCAGAGATACAAAATCTGAATTAATCACCAACAGACTTGCACTACAAGAAATATTAAAGGCAATTCGTTACATGAAAGGAAATGGTTACCAGTAGAAATCAAGAACTAAACATAGAAATGAAGAGAACAAGAAATGCTCTTCATTTCGGTAAGGACGTAAGGTCTTGTTTAAATAATGTGCTAATTCACTATTTAAAGAAAAATATTAACAACATAGTATGAGGTTTACAATATATGAAGATGTAAACTACACAGCAGTAATAGTACAAAGATGAAAGGCAGAAATGGAAGCATGCTATTGCAGTTCTTATGTTATACAAGTGATACAATATCACTTGAAAGCAGACTGTAATAAGCTAAAATTATACACTATAAACCCTAAAGTAACCACAAATATGACAAATAATTAAAAGTAAAAAACCAAAGAAGATAATATGAAAAGAAGAAAAAACCTAAAGGAATGCAGAAAAAGAGGATGAAGAGGTGGGACAAATAGAAAACAAATGAGAGATTTAAAAAAATCTAAGATGATACATGAACTATCACATTAAATGTAAATGGTCTAAATATCATAATGAAAAAAAGATTATCGAATAGATTAAAAAGCCTGATTGTGTGCTGTGTATAAGAATATTTATATAGATATATATATGTTATATAAGTACAATGTATATACATGTATAATATATGTAGTGTACATATATAAACATATAGTATATATAAATACAGACAGATATAAACACAGGTTACAAACAGAAGGATGAAAAAACATATCATGCTAACACTAATCAAAAGAAAAATGAAATGGCTTCTTTAGTTAAAAGAGATTTAGGAGCAAAGAATATTAGAATTTGTTTCTGATAATTATAAAGGGATTAATTAATGAAAGAGGATGCAACATTTATGCAGCTAATAACTCTTAATAATCAATGAATCAAGTAGACAGAAAAGCGGTAAAAAGACAGACATTGTTGAATGACACTAGCAAGCCACCTGGTCTGACTGACATTTAAGAACACTCCCAGCAGAACATACATGCTTCAGGTGCACATGGAACTTCAAGGTAGATCATATTCTAGACTATCAAAACATCTTAGTACTTGCAATAAGAATCAAAACTATTGACCACAATGGAATTAAGAGAAGTCAGTAAATAAATGCTATCTGGACCTCGCCTATGCCCTCTCCCTCCCCTCTACCCCCCAAGTATTTAGAAACTAAGCAGCACACTTCTAAAGAGTCCATGGATGGTTCCATTGCAAGAAATGTAATTAGAATGTATTCTGACTTGGGTGAAAAAGCTACATTAAAACATAATTATTGAAAATCTGAAGGATGCAGCTATTAATTGTATTGAAGGGGAAATGAACAACACTACACACTTATAACAGAAAGTAACAAAAATCTTAAATAAATAACCCCCAGCTTCTCACTGAAGAACCTAGTACAAGAGTAAGTTAAATTCAAGTAAACAAACCAATGAAGTAGAAGACAACAGAAAAAATCAGATGAAACAGAGTTTATTAGTTATTGAAAAGATCAGTAAAATTGATAGACCACCAACAACCCAATCAAGAAAAAAAAAAAACAAAACCAGGAAGGATAATATCTTTAAAGAAATTATGCTCTTAAAGGGATAAGGAAATATTATGATTAATTTTATGCTAATAAATTTCACAACTTGGATGAAACGGACAAATTCCCTCAAAGAATTTGTCCGTTTCATCACACATAGCAGTAATAGTACAAAGATTAAAGGCATAAAGATAAAAAGTTGGTTTTTTGTTTTGTTTTGTTTTGTTTTTAGGCTAGGTCTTGCTATTTTTGCCCGTGGAACCGCAGGCTCTCGTTGCCCAGGGTACCAAAGACTCAAGCAATCCCCAGCCTCAGCTTCCCAGGTAGCTGGGATTACAGGTGCACGCCACCAGGCCCAGTTATTTTTTTGGAACTAGGTCTCACTACGGGCCCCAGGCGGGACTCGAACCGCGATCCCTAGCCCTGGCCACTTCATAGGCTGAAGCTTACAGGCATGAGCCACCATTCCCGGCCAAGATAAAAAGTTTTATAAAGACAAAACTATATAGAAGTTTTATCTTTATAAAGTTTTATAAAAACTTTATAAACTTTATACTTTATGAAGAGGTTTATAAAGTTTTATAAAGATATAACTTTATATAGATAAAACTTTTAGTTTATTTAGTTTTATAAAGATAAAACTGTTTTTATAAAGATATATAAAGATATATAAACTTCATATAAAGATATATAAATTTTTATAAAAAAGTTTTATAAAGATGAAACTATACAGAAGCTCACTCGAGAAACAGAAAATATGAATTTCTCTCTATTGAGTGAATCAAAGTTGTCACTAAAAACTTTCCCATATCAAAAATTCTAGGACTATAGGGCTTCACTAGTGAATTCACAAATATTTAAGCAAAGTACAAGACCAATTCTACATGAACTCTGTTTTGAAAAATCAAAATATTTCCCAACTCATTCTATCGAATCAGTATTCCCCTGATGCCAAAAGAGACTGTCACAACAAAAGCAAAATATAGATCAACATTTTCATGGAAATTGCTATAAAAAATCTAAACAAGATGTATTAAATGGAATCCAATGACCTAAAAAGGATAAAACATCAAAATCCATGAATCTGTAAGGGATACAAGGTTGGTTTAACATTTGAAACTGAGTATAATTACCATATACCAAACTGAAAAATAAAAATCCTACAATCATCTTAATAGATGCAGAAACAGCATTTGACCAAATCTAGGACCTATTCCTAATTCTTGGCTAAGTTCCACAAATATATTTCCCAAAACACCCCCGTATAATCTGGCTTTTATTGTACCAGTCCACTAAGTTTCTCTTTGCTATAATCACTAGGATCCATTTCTGAGACATGCTATAGCTTAGTTGTTAACTATGGACTCTGAGGCTTGAGTACTTGGGTTAAATCCCAGTTACAGGCCTTACAGGTATGTGAAGTTTCAACTTCTACATATCTCATTTTTCTTATCTACAAAATAGGGATGACAATAGGATTTCCCTTACAGGATATTGTAAGAATCCAATGAGCAAAAAAAAAAAAAAAAAAAAATATATATATATATATATATATATATGTGAAGCACTTAAAACAGTGCTTGGTAATACTATGTTAGTATTTACTATTATTGTGATAGCTTTAAAAATACCTATTTCTTAATTTTGTGTAGTTTTCAGATGATTACTTGGTTCAGGTTGAGAAACATTTCAGGAAGTTAAACATTTCAGGAAGATAAATATATAATCTTTCAGAGAGAGTAAAAGAGGGTGTGAAGTCATGGCAGAACATGGCACTGGAATCCTGGCTCCATCGTTTAGTGGCTGATAACCTCAGGCACCTAACTCTTTCTCATCTATAAAAAGGTTACAAAATACTTTACTTATCAGACTCTTCTGAGGACTGTGAAACAAAAAGTGCCGCCCTGGCTCCCCTCAACTCTTTTAAGGTCAGGTTTGTTTCACCAAAATATTTTTGGGTCCAACCAGTCCCAAGCCTTGTTTCTCCAGAGACCATGCTGGTGCCTGGGATGTCAGTATTGACAGTTCAGTTCAATCCTGTATTCACCTAAAACTCCCAGGGTGCTGTCCTCTCAGGGGCTAGAATTAGTTCCCAGGTCAGCAGGATGGCCTTTTAGGGACCCATACAAATGTCCAGGATTCTGCTGGGAAGGGCCTAGGCTCTTTCTAAGGCATTTATAATAGATTTTTGTCTCTTCATCCATTAACTGGTTAATACTGTTGAAGGTCAGCCATGGAATTTCTAATCTTCTCTATTTGGAAATTTATTATCTATAAAGATCACAACTGCAAAGTACCTATTTTCTTCCAGCTTAATACTTTGTGACAATTTTAATTCTTATTAAAATAGGAATGTTTACACTAATATGCTTCTACATCTAAGTACATCATCTCTTAGTGTAGAGTGTGAATCCACAGGAATTGCTCCCCTCAAATTGCTGCTCATCGATCTGTATTACTGGGTCCCTTGCTGGTTATGACTTTTTGTGCCATTGACCTATATTTCTATTTTCAGACAGCTCCCGCAAACTAGAGGACCACTTATGGTTCCCTTTATCATCAGAGCCATACCTATCTGCACATCTCACTCTTATTTACTTTAGAATCACCTTAGTAGAACTACCTCCTATGCCCCCATATATGGTATGGCACCGAGTGATTTAGGTTTCCAACAGTTCTTCTGGTTGTTGTAATCTAATCTTCAATCATTCTGCAACAGGACCATGGCAATAACCTCCCTGCTTGCTTTTCCACTAGAGACTATTATCATTCACAGCAAAAAAACCACCCTCAAAATGTTATTTTGAGGCCGGGCATGGTGGCTCGTGCCTGTAAGCTTCAGTCTATGAAGAGGCTAGGGATCGCGGTTCGAGTCCCGCCTGGGGCCTGTAGCGAAACCTAGTTCCAAAAAAATAGCTGGGCGTGGTGGTGCGTGCCTGTAATCCCAGCTACCTGGGAAGCTGAGGCTGGGGATTGCTTGAGTATGTGGTACCCCGGGCAATGAGAGCCTGCGGTTCCACGGGCAAAAATAGCGAGACCTAGTCTCAAAAAAAAAGTTATTTTGAATGCAGCAGTAATTTTTAAATCCTACTTAAACCAAGTAGTTTAATACATAAGTCTTCACTGCTAATTCTCATTGAATGGCCTCCATGTTTTAATATTCTGGATGCAGGCTCACCAATCCAGCCCCAACTCTTTTTCTTTCATCACTGCACAATCTCTGGTCTCAGAGATTTACCATCACCTCAGGTAGTACTCATAAAACATCAAGTGTAGTGTGAGGCAGTTTCATTTCTGAGTAAATGTGAACCTCTCTGCTTCAAGCCTGATGTGCAAGGTGAGACAGTAACAGCACCAACAAGAGTACAGCTTAGCCCGATGGATTGCTACAAGGATTAAATGAGGTATCAACATCACTAGACACACAGAAAGCACTTGGGAAGCAGCAGCCGCTATTGCTCTCTCACAGTCACTGCACTGCCTCCTGGTAACAAACCCAGGGGCTGGCATATAGCAGGTAGCCTGGAAGTTGAATCAAGAAACATACTCATTCTTGCTCCTAAAGTTTTTTAAAACAATGAAAGGCACGGATTTTAATCTTGGGATATGACCTACCTTTAAATCTGAGTTGGTTGCAAATTTCTGTCCAATTAAAGCAGCATTTCCTCCTACATAGTGCTGTAAGAGAATTCAAAGTTTTAGACAGTATTTTAACACAACTATGTTACTTAAGCTTAACACTTACTGAATTAATTTACAGTATTTGTTTTTTCAAAAAATATGTTAAGGTGATTTTAGAATAAAGACACACAGATGAAGGGGAAGGTAAATTACATAAACCCACAGGTTAATAATAAATAATTTATAAGGAAAGATAAAAAAAAATACAAATATGCTAACCATGAAAACTAGTGTAAGGCCGGGCATGGTGGCTCGTGCTTGTAAGCTTCAGCCTATGAAGCGGCCGGGGCTAGGGATCGTGGTTCGAGTCCCGCCTGGAGCCCGTAGCGAGACCTAGTTCCAAAAAAATAGCTGGGCGTGGTGGCGCGTGCCTGTCATCCCAGCTACCTGGGAAGCTGAGGCTGGGGATTGCTTGAGTCTGTGGTACCCCGGGCAACGAGAGCCTGTGGTTCCACAGGCAAAAATAGCAAGACCTAGTCTCAAAAAAAAAAAAAAAAAAAAAAAGAAAACTAGTGTAATTTCCTAAACTATAGGTCAAGTTTGGTTTTGAGCTTCCAGGCAGCAGGAACAGATAAAAGAAAAGTGAGATGTGTGGACAGGTTTTCTGCACTATAATTCTTTTTAAAAGAGTATATGACTATGTCACTCTCCTTCTGAAACTTATCAGTAACTACTATAATGAACTACACTGCTCTTCTGAGACACACAGGCCTCCATCTGCCCTTGACTCTCCTTTCTTTCTGCATCTCTTGCCTTCCCTGCTGCGTTCCACGTAAGCCTTGTCTCAAAGCCTTTACCACACGCTGTGCCTTTGACTAGGGTACTTGCCCTTTCTTAGACTTGGTAATACTCTAACCACTTCTTTTTTTTTTTTGAGACTAGGTCTCGCTATTTTTTTTTTTTTTTTTTTTTTTGGTCCATGGAACCACAGGCTATTCTTGCCTGGGGTACCACAGACTCAAGCAATCCCCAGCCTCAGCTTCCCGGATAGCTAGGATTACCGGCGTATGCCACCACACCCAGCTATTTTTTTGGAACTAAGTCTTACCACGGGCCCCAGGTGGGACTCGAACCGCGATCCCTAGCCCCGGCCGCTTCATAGGCTGAAGCTTACAGGCATGAGCCACCGTGCCAGGCCGTCTAATCACTTCTTAACAGTCAACTGCAGTACCATCTCTTCAGTAAAGTCTTCTGTTCCCCACACTGCTCAGAGGATTACAGGTCTCCTGTTTCTACACTCTAAACGAGCCTCTATGCCCTCTTTTTCATCGGGGTACATGAATAGCTCCTTTACAGTGGAAACTACCTCAACAGAAATGCTCGGTAAATGCTTTTTGCTAAATCTTGAGAAAAGAAATCCACTGATGCAGTAGAACACACCAAGAATTTCCTGGGAATAAATTCTAAAAGTAATGGGTCCTAATAATGGATAAGGCTTTTTCCTAAATACCCCATCTCTCAGCTGAGGACCTTGCAGGGCAGAGTAGGTATTCACTAGGATTCCATGTCGCTAACTAAGAAAGGAGTCACATGTTTTGGAAACCAGACTAGTAAGAAGTACTGATGTTCTACTCTAAAAGCTGAGAAGTCAAAGCAATAGTCTTGTCTGGGTAGACTGCTACCACCTTACCTTCGTAGTCCTCAGCCCTCAACCAGAGGATCTGACTACTACAACAATTCATTATAGATGCTGAATGATACCTTCATCCCAAGGTTTATGTCAACCTCTGGATCAGAGTGGGATAGTAACAATTCAAAACCTTCTGAATATAGGCTGAAATGTGTTAATTTTTTATTTTAAGATTAGGAGCATTTATTAAAAATCTTGACAGAAAATACTAAGACTTTACAAAGTGGATTTTATAGTTTTCATATAATAGCTATATGCTGCTGTTTACCAGTCAACCTATCAAGGCACCAAGTAAAGTATCACTTTTAGGTTTCACACTGTTAAGAAAAAACTCAGATGACCAAAACACTAGATAAAATTTCTGTAGAAATTCTGTTGTTGCATCATGAAGCTAAAGGCAGGGTTCAAGGCAGAAGAGAAATCAACAGGTGGTTTAAATACTACAACAGTCATGTTAGCACTATTCAGAGTCTTAAAAGAGATATTAGCATCTTACTGCTGAGCTCAGTAATCAAAACGATTATAACTTAAATTTTAACAGCTTGCTGCTTTGGAAACTCAAGCCTGTGCTGATTTCTAATGTCCCAATGGGTAGCTCTACAGGAAAAAACAAACAAACAAAAACAAAAAACACTTTAAAGAGTAGCCTGTGAAAGGTACCAATTAAAAGTGGTACTAAGAATTTCCCCAGTGAGAACTACACTCAAACTGGGATGACTAGGCAAAGGAAGATTTTAGTTAAGTAAGTAGAATGGGGTGAACAGGTGGTGGAGGAGAAATGTTTAAATGAAAAAACCAAAAAGTCTTCTCCTGGGGCAGGAGGGCACTTGCCCCAGCAGATGCATGGAGTGAGGACAGGTAACCTGCTGGGTCTGTTTCCAGCACAGCCTTCTACTCTGCGTGACCCTTGGGGAAATAGCTCTATCTTGCTGCCCACGGCTCTGTTTATGATCAGCAGGTGGGCATGACCATCTCTGACAGGTGCTACCCTACACATCAGTGGTCCTTAAAAGAAGGTCCTTGGATCAAAAGCATTAATATAAGTAAGCAGTAATATTGTGGAAAGGTAAATTCTCGGGTCCCATCCCTCATCAGTGGAATCAGACACTCTGGGGGCAGGCCTCCGGCATGTTTCAAAAACCCCTTCACGTAATTCTGATGCATGAGGTTTGAGACAACTACAATTTTATTTCCTTTCCTCTTTTGAGCCTGGAAACATGTGAACGTGCCTGGAAACATTTTCAGCTGTCACACCTTGGGAAGGGAGTGCCACTCATCTAGCGTGCAGAGGCAGAGATGGTGCCAAACACCTCAAAAGGTGTGGAACAGCCCTCCAACAAAGAATTATCTAGCCCAAAACATCAACAGTACTGATGTTGAGAAACCTAATTAAGAACAGCTCCCCCGTTCCCAGGAAAGAACTTGAACCTGGTTTCTGCGAGTCTGAGCTTGTTCTCCTGTTCAAAGGGCTCAGCCATACAAAGATTACTGCAAGTCACCAGGCGCAAAGAATACTCTGATGAATTAGGAATGGATCTTTCTTACCTCAAACTTGGGTAATATGAAAAACAATTCAATGGATGAACCAGAATCAAGATTTTCATAAATACGTTTCTTAAGCATTGGCAGTAGGGGGTTCATGGAAGATCAGACACAGTTTTACACAAAGAGGAGACATTGCAGTAATGGAGCCCCCTTCTGCAGTAAATTCAAAGAGAAAGTTCTTGGGTTGCATCTAGGAACAAAAAGTCATCTTTCCAGTCAATCTTAACCTAAGCCAACAGACCTGGGCTCCTGGGAACTCTGAGGCGGCCTGGGCAATGTCGTGGAAGGCCTCCTTATCGCTGAAGAAGCGCTCCGCAGCTGTTCCCTTTCCCATGAAGTGAACGAAGGTCTCTTCCAGATCGGTCCTTGAATGCAGAACATTGTGGTCTTTTCCAGTCCCAGGACTCAGGCCAAGGGCCTGCAAGAGCTTCACCCCTGAGAGCACCACATCCACACAGGCATTGACTCTGGAGAGAAGATGGAAAGAGATAGCGTGAAAGAAAGCACGAGGGCAGCTGCTCTGCATTTATTGGCAGGGAAATGTTTCAGAGAGCTGTATTCAAGTAGAAAACCAGATGCAGCTGATCTGAAACCTGAACTGGAAAATGGCTTGTAGCAGAGGGAAGATTATCTGATATCATGTTTCAGGATCACAACACAAATTGGCAAACTTTTACTCTAATCATAGAGAGGTATTCAGACTTTCAGAACAAAGCTTTCCTGACAGCACAAAAATACAATTTCTGAGAAAATGCCATACTGTCCGGATTCACAGTGGTTGTGTGACTTGGGCATGGCACTTTAATTTCTCTGCATCTCAGTTTTCTCATCAATAAAAGAATGTGTAACTCAAAAAGCTGTTGTGAAGACTAAACAAGTTAACAAATGCTTAGGGATGCTGCTTAGTGCAGAGTAAGCAAAATAAAAGTTTCAGTCAAAAGCTAAGTATCACATCTTCCTTCCAAAGACGCATGAGGGTGTTGGTAAGATATGCTAAGTACCGTATGCCAAATACTCCCAGTTGAAACTCTTAAGTTCTTAAGAGCTGGGTGGTGCCTTCAAGACTGGGCACACCTGTGGCCTTGTAACAACTCATCACTTGGCAGATGTTCACAGGACCAACCTGTGAATTTTATAGGGCAGGTAAGAATGTCTTGGGTTCCCGGTGCATACACAAATCATGTATTTTAAGTGTGACACAGAGACATGAAGCAAGCATGTGATACTGGGGGAAAAAATGGGCCCAACAAACTTGTTCAATACAGAGTTGCCACAAAACTTCAATCTGTAAAAAGTGCAGGCTTTCCAACATGCAGGAAAGAACAATAAAATGAGTGTGCTGTAATGACTCTGGCCAACTGGAAAGCATAATCTATCATTGCTATACCTTTTACTACATAAAACCCACTGGTGTATATGGGGCAGTTACTTAAAAATGTTTAAATAAATGCCATTCACAGTTTTGCATAATAAATGCAACATACTTTGTTCAATTCCACTCACAGATATATCTCATATATCCCACTCACAGAATACCCCACGTATCTGCTGAATACAACACTGGATATCTGAAGGGTAGAAATCTCAGTAGGAATTTTGGGCTCTCAGACTCCAATAGGTCCCTAAACATCAGACGATGAGAGTTTGGTATCAAGGAATACCATGTCCCACCTAGAACATGTATCCCAATGGATTTGATTCTGATTAGCAAATAGTTCAGGTAGCGAAGGTAATCATATTTGGGAATAATGAGTTCAGTAAACACCATGACCCTGACATCTTGACTTCAGTAAACACCATGACCCCAATATCTAGTTCTGCTGAGACATAAGAATTTGATTCTTTAAAGATGAGAATGGGGAAGTTAAGTGTGTAAAATTACAGAAACAACAACAAAAAACAAACCCAAAAACCTAAAAGGAACAATCAGCACATTTTGCAACAAAAGTGAAACTAATTCTGAGTTAAAAAATAAAACTATTATTAGGAATATTTTCCAACTCTCACCTAATCATGTCATAAATAGAAGAGGAAAAAGTCGTACAGAGGAAACATTTTTATTTAATAACTTCATTTTTATTTCATAAAAAGATCACTGAATATCTACTATGTGCCAGATACCAACCCAAGAACTTTTACATGTGCTTTCTAGTTGTATTTTATTTGCTTTAACCACAGCACAAATCCTCTGAATTAATGCAATAAGAGCCCAAAATGTAAACTAGCACATGTGAGCTCAGTGTTTTACTATCAGGGGAAATAAAGAATGGGAGAAAAAGAACCAGAAGGCAAAATTATGCTGATCAGATACACAGGCTGAATTTCACACTTCTGTAGGAAACAAGTAAAAGAGTACAATATCATTCTGGAGAAAAGAGACAATATAGATGGAAAGTAAAGCAAAGCAATGGAAGCCAAATACCCAAACAAAAGACTGTGGTGTTAGGACACCGTACAATGGGAGCCTAGGTTTCCAGGCCCAGAGCATAAGGTTTTTTGGGTTGGGGGTGGGGTGGGAGTGGGAGGTTACAGTTCCTTCTTCTAGAATTAAGTCCTTAAAGGCAAGAATGGTGAATTTTAACTCCCCTTTGCTTCATCATTTATAATAAGTTTCCTGAACTTCTTTCTAGCTTTAATATTATACCTGAGATTCTATGAGGGCTACTACTCATACTCATTACAAGATACAGAACTGCTGCAAAGAGAAATCTAGAAGGGTGAGCATAGAGGTGCCTTTTTGATCCTTGGTCAGTGTTCTGGATAGCGAAAGAAGGCTGGTATTTGTGAACAGATGCAATCAATTTGCACAACTCTGTAAGACAGGGAAGTAGTCATCACTACTTTCAGATGAGAGAAGTAAGGCTGGGCATTAATTTTCCAAGGCCCCGGACCATAGGAGCCTAAATTCAAAAACAAGAATTCTTAACTAAAACCTATGCAGGGAGCACACATAAGCAAAGATGTGGAGAAAGGGACTGGCCTTGTGTACAGACACAAAAGATCACTGATTTAGATAGAATGGACAATTTAAACAATGGTGAAGAACAAGACAGGTTTACCTCAAAGGTCAGAGTAACGCCAGGCATGGAGGAACAGACGTTAGGATGAGGGATTTATTATTCACCGGGAGGTAGCATACATTTTAGAAGGATGGAGTGGACTCATCACTGACCATCCTCTTAAAATGCTTCTAATCCTTTATTTCCATCAGTTCCTCACATGCCTTCCAGACTCCCAGATATCAACCCTTACCATTTCCCTTTCCTTGTTTTTTTCTAAGTGATGCTATTCAGTCTCTGGCCTCAAACCTAAGGGCCGACATCTCCAAAGCCTGCAGTCATGCGTCTTAAAATGCTCCACAACTCCAGCATCTGGTTGTCAGCAGCTGATAGCTTAGTTTCCTTTAAAATAACAAGAATGTGTATTTCCCTTTCTCTGAAATCAAACTGATTATCTCCTGCTACAAACTTCCTTTTCCTTATTTCTCTTAAGGACAACAATGTGACATGAACACGGTGCCAGGAATAGGCTAAAATTGTACCTCTGGCACTGACAGCTGGGTAATCTTAGACAAAATTATTGTTTACTTGTCTCTAAGAACTCAATGACAATATCTGTATCTACCTACACAAGGTTGCTATGAGATTCCCAATACTAAAAATCTGTTATTTTGGGTTGATTTTCTTTACCAGGTCTAATCTGATGTCACCACTTTAGCATCACTTACATAGGTTCTTTTCTCCCATCACCCAGACCCTTCACCCTTTAAACTAGTTTTAGGGTTTCAAAACTTTGGCCCTTATGAACACATTAAATTGTGTTTAGAGAGAGTGAAGTCAAAGTGAGATTCTGGCCTGAGTGCACTACTTTCTCCCACATACCCTTAAGCATGCTGCATTTTTTACACTGGGAGTCAGGCAGAGGGCAGTTGTCTGCAAGTCAGGAAGAGAGGATTCTCAGCAACCAATCCTGCCAGTACCTTGATCTTAGACTATCAGGCTGAGAACTGAGAGAATAAATTTCTGTTGTCTAAGATATTCTCTGATATTCTATTACAGTCCCCAAGCAGACTAACACAGCAGTGAAAACCTGCTTCCAACAAATGAGGCAGGAAGGTTGTCTCACCCATACTGGTGTCCACAGGGTATACCACAGACCTGACAGGTACCATGTCTTTGACGAGTATTTGTTGATTGCGTGTGCAATATGTCAGCGAGGATAATTAGGAAGTTGATAGGAAGGCCTGAAAGTCAAACTAGTAAAAGACAATACACATCCGAAGAAACAGTATGTTAACTGATACAACAGTACTAGCTAACATTTGAATGCTCTTTAAAGCAGGCACCATGCTAGATTACATGGGATTATTTAATTTACTCCTCAGGATAACTTTATTCTACCTGACTCCTTCTGACCACAACACTCAAACTAGCAGAATTTTTAGTTGAAGGCCTGCTTTTGTTTGGTGCCTTTGAGGTGATGGCAAGACAGTAAGGTCGAATTGAGTAAGGAACTATAATTAGAGTAAAGGGAATAATTACACCCCCAGCGAGGAATACAAAAAGAGGCACTTGTGATTTGGGAGAACCTTAAATGTGCAATGTCACCGAAGTCAGGGAAAGAAAAGACTTACAAAGTAGAAGGGCTAGAAGGGTGTGTTTAGCGCAGAGAACGCTGCAGTTGATAGTGGAGTTGGAAAGGAGGCGGGCAGTAGAATTGGAGACATCAACAAATCACACAGTTGAAAACAACACAACGTTATGTCAATTACACGCCCAGAGACCCTTGTCCACCCCTCTCCCCCCAACCACACACAAGTCGGCGCTGAGCTCTGAGAGGGGTTCCAGTCAAGTGTGGCTTTTCAAGCCACGGCACTTAAGGCAGAAACAAGGTGTGAAGAAATAAAACTCGGTAGCTACAGGCGTGAACATTCCTCAGACGCAGGCGGCAGGGTCTGGTGAGTGGTCTTTGCGGAAAGAACAGTTACCAGAGGAGTGGGAGGAGCTGAAACTGCGAAGCGGGCTTGAACGCGAAGGTGTCAAGCGGAACGCGATTTCTGCTGAGTTGAGAGACGCGCACAGCCGCCAGCCTAAAGGAAAAAGCAGTCTGGGGAGTCCTAAAGCCGAGACCCACAGGATTCGTTCCAGACGTCCGACGCTTCTCACCAAAAGGACAGTGTGGACACCAGGGGCCTCAAAGAGACATCTGTGAGCCCCGGTCTCCCCACGGTCTCTACCTCGCAGCTCTAAGCCTCTCGACCCCGTCAAGACGGCCCTCGAAGAGGCCCAGACGCAGGCCCCACAGACACTCACCCCACGGCCACGCGGCGCCAGCGCCTGGCTGGCCGCACGATAAGCGCATCCCAGGCGGCCGCCAACCGGCTCTCGGGGGAGCCGGGTCCCGGGGGCACGGGCCCCAGCTGCAGCGAACTCCACAGAGAACGAAGCGCCGAACCCGGCAGCTGCGGCTCCAGCAAGAAGACGCAGCCAACGGCCAGCGCCAGAAAGCCCGCGTACGCGGAGCCGCGCCACAGCGCCATGGGGACCGAGGCGCGGCAGCAGCGCCGGTCAGCTTTTTCCCCGGATAGCGCACTTCCGGGCTTGGAGCGCCTACGTCGCCATTCGCGCGACAGCGTCACTACGGCGCGTCCTGGCCCCGCCTCGGGGCGGGGCGACGAATGGGGCGTGGCTGGGGCGCCCTCTGCTGGCACCCTCTGCCTGCGTCCAAATCCTGGCACTTGGGGGCGCGGTTCCACCGCCCTGAAAGACCTTGGAATAAACGCCGTGGTGCAGGGAACTATACCCCATCCATGGAACGCCAACAGTACCCGAAAATAGAGGGGCAAAGAAGCGCTGGCTTCCCAAGTAAGACGAAACGGATGGCTTGTGAAACAGAGGGCGGACCTCACGTTTCTATTTGAGCCCGTCGGTGTCCCCACGTAAACTGAGCTTGCAGGTCTCCAGAGGGCCACGAATCACATTCCCATTGTTTTAATACGACCCTCCTCCCGCGTGTCTATCCTTTGCCGTTTACTAAACTCATCTTCTTTGAGACCCAGGGTTCGGCGCTTGCGGGAGGAGTGGACTCAGAGACCAGCAACACTGCAGCGAGCTCTTAGGGCGTGCCCAGAGGGTTTAGTCTCCTTTGCAGGTTGGCTGAGACCTTAAGCTGATGACTAAGACCAAGGCGGAGGATAGTCGGCAGTGATGATGAGACTCACCTAGAGCAAGCCCTTTGGGGGGCGTGGTTCCCTTTAACAAGCTCAGATAATTGCACAAATATATAGTATGTACATTATAGGGAGGTTATGAACTTGGGTTAAGAAACCCTGGTTTCTCCTATTCTCCCTTGATGATAGGTTTAAACCCTGTCAGGCCCTGTCTTCCATGTGGTGACCCTGTTATGTGTGAACCCAGGTTGAGAGCCAGTGAAACTAAGCTTGCTTCCAGCTCTTAGCTGTCGCTATGCCCAGCCTAATCTTGTTCTCTGGACCATTTCCATTTTTCCAGTTCTACTGGCTCCTGACCTTGGCTCTGTGTTCGATTTTCCTCCCTGCCACTGACCTTTGGATTTGGCAAGGAAACCTCATTTCCCTAGCTTTGATCTTGGGCTTTAATTCAGCTTCATTCCTTCCAGTCACACCTCAACAACGCTTCCTCATTCTGGTCATGTGCCCTTCCCTAGCTAACCCTACCCAGCCTACCTGAGCATATCATCCTCTTCAAAGGAACTTTCACACAGGGAGAGATTTGGGCTGCTCTGGAAAAGAAAGAAACCAAGGAGCTGTTGAGATCAGTGTTGCACCTTGAAGCTGTCTTCCCAGGGTTGCTGTCTCTTCTCTCGGCTGAGGGAGATGTGGCAGTTCTCAGAGAAATGCACTTTTCAAGGCCCTCAGTAGATAGGGTTCCCTACCCCACCAAAGGGAACTGAGACAGCACCTGACCTAAAAGCAGCAAATCTACTGACGGTTCAAAGACCACTTCTGTCTAATGAGAATTCACACTAAGAGTAAAGAGTCTCTAGCTAGTTGGTTTTAGTTGTGGGCCTGGTAGTTCATAGGTTGGGGGTCAGATTGGGCCAGTTAAATGTATTTTCAAAGTGAAGTTTAATAGCAGAGGAGAAAGCTGAATTGTGGGAAACCCATAGCGAAGACAGGCCTAGGGAGCAGTGATATGGAGGGAAAAGCCTTCTCTTCTGGATCCCAGGAGAGTTGCTGAACTGTCATACTTCTGTTCTCTAGGCTTGCCAGAGCTCCTCCCCTTACTCTAGTTTTATTGAGATATAATTGACATGTGGCATTATATAAGTTTATGATATACAATATAATGATTTGATATATGTATATGCTGGCCAGTGATTAACACAAATTTTACACCCATTATCTCATATAGTTACATTTTTTTCTTATTATGAGAACTTTTAAATTTATGCTATTAGCAACTTTAAAATATATCATATTAAGACTTTTGATTTAATCATAGAGACAAAACAACAGCAACTTGAACTAAATGAATTTTTTTTTTCCTGGTATAAAAGTCCAAATGGCTACAATAGCAAGCATGATGTGTCTGGTTGTTATGCAGGCTGCTTTACAGGGACTCCTGCTGCTGGGTTATTCAGAGTGGGTTTACCTTGTGGGTGATGGCCGTGCTGGACAAGTAACTCAGAGCCAGTCTGAGCTCCAACAAAGAACTAAACAGGCAGGAACTGCAGGAAGGGAAGAACACCAGAGACAGTTGCTTGTCATGATGCAAACTCATGTGACTCTGGTCACAGACCTAGTGGTCTTAATTCTTCTCACTCTTCACTAGGGGCTCATGGACAGGCATTCAGCCCTCACACTCTCTTGAAATATTTCCTTAAAGAAAATTAATAGCTGCAGATTCTGATTGTCTAGCTGTTTAGCGTCTGGAATGCTTTGCAATCCAATTGTTTTTCTAGAAGTTGGATTTCTGGGAGCAATTATATAAAACAGCCCTGAATGGGCAGCTGTGGCTCTATTGCCTCCTCTGAACAAAGAGAAAGAGCTGGGCATGCCTAAAGACTCTCCCTACTCCCAAATTGCTTCCAGACATGGCCTTTGCTGTTGGTTCTCTCTTTGAGGATCTTGAACTGGGGGTGGCGAGGGGGAGGGGAAAGCAATTCATTTCCAGAAACTTCAGAGGCCAGTGGAGGCTCTAGGTGTCCCACTCAAGTCCCTGACCTGGACAGTCAAGGAGCAGATCCTATATTTACACAAGGACTTAACAGAGGCCTGTCAGTTCCCAAGTTAGCCTAAGGCTTTGGCTTTGACACAAATACTAGTCAACACCACCCACATGATCTGAAGGATTTTAAGGAACAAGTTTATCCTCACATTGGAACAGAAATTAAAGTGAGACCAATCAGTCCTTAATGAAAGCTGGACTAACCTACTTTTACCCCAGTTCCAGGTTTTCTGATTTCATCCAGGCTGTTCTCTAAAGTACACATTGTATCTAGGCCTTTGCTGATACCAGAGACAGCCAGGCACAGCACAGGCCACATCCAGAGGGCAGAGGCAAGGCATAGTTTTGAAGGTTATCAATACTTTCAGGAGACAGAAGAGTAGGGATAAAGAATCCCAGGATCCTAGGAGTCCCCGGATCCTTGTGTCTGCAGTCACAGCCTGGGCAATCATACATCTCCATCCTAATCTACTTTCAGGAGGGCTCTAGAAGAGTTCAAGGGATGGATTGTCAATTGGGAAGAAGCAGGGCATGTTAAAGGCATGGAAGGCAGGTGAAAAGAATGTCAGCAGCAAGCAGTGAGGAGAGCCTGATAGTTTTTTGGCAATAATAGGATTTCACATACAATTTGGAGGCATAGATCTCTTAGTTTATGGGGATGTAGCAATGTGGTGGTCCTGGATTTATACTTTGGGCTAGAAGGAAGTATTGAGACTGGAAAGTGAGGGTGAAAACTAGTTGGGCTTCTGTCTACCAACACCTATGAACTTCACAGTGCAAATAAATAGGGGCCAGGATGAGGCATGGACCTATCCGCAAACCTCCCTTGGATTCTCAAGCTTCCTGTAATGCTTCTATCATACTGCCTATGCAACTCTTTTGTTCTCATGTGCCCTTCTACTTCTTGCAGCCTGTATAAACCATCCTCTTTTAGACCCTCCAAATGTGAGTCATCTGGAATATTTGCAGTGCACATTTGGAAAGAAATGAAAGGTTTGTGTTTTCCTCTTGATTCAAGAACTTCAGCAATTCTAGACCCACATAGCCTAAGGGTTATTTTCTAAACTAAAATAAAGGAAAAAATAAGTTAAAGCAAAAATGTCTGAGATGGCAGGCTGTGCTGTTCTAGTTGACAGGGGTACAGGATGATACCTGTCTATCCACCCAGCCACCCAGACACCCATCCATCCATCCATCCATCCATCCATCCATCCATCCATCCATCCATCCATCCATCCATCCATCCATCCATCCATCCATCCATCCATCCATTGCTCTGCCATTCCTAGGAATGGTCATGACAAGACAGAGGTGGTGAATGGTTGTTGCAAGAAAATCAACAGTGTCTTCTAAGGTATTTTATTTTTTAACAGCATCTATTTAAATGGAAAGAATGTGGAATTTGATGGTTAACCTAGCCTGGCATGGTGGAGTGCACCTGTAAACCCAGTTATCTGGGAGGCTGAGGCTAGGAATCATTTGAGTCGGTGGCTTCAAGACTACCCTGGGCAACAGAGTGACATCTAGTTTCAAAAAAATAAATAAATAAAAAACTCCACTCCTGCCATTCACTATGCGTGTAACTCAAGCAAGTTATTTGATCTTCTGTCCCTCAGCTTAGCTGCCAGGTAATTCCTACTCTACTGAATGGTTGTAGGAGGTAAAGTTGAAAGAAACTTGTACCATGTCTGCTACATGTTAACACAAGCCAAAACACATTCTGCAATCCCTATGATTCTCAGGTTGACTCCTATGAACTATATTTAATTTTCTTCTCTGCCCTGCTGGTCTCTCTCTCTCTCATTATAATAGGAACACACACTGTGCAGTGTTTGTTTGTTTTTTGCTGCTCCACATCTATGTAATATTCCACAGGATAAAAATTCTAACTTTTAAAATTAATTTTACTATAAAAGAGTATTTAGAATTTTTTCCAGTTCTTCCTTCCCTTTTCTCCCTTCCTTCCTTCCTTCCTTCCTTCCTTCCTTCCTTCCTTCCTTCCTTCCTTCCTTCCTTCCTTCCTTCCTTCCTTCCTTCCTTCTTTCCTTCCTTCCTTCCTTCCTTCCTTGCTGCTGTGTACAATATTACTATGTACATACTGCTGATATACATGCATAAAGGTTACTTTAGGGAGTAAGTAGGTGAAATTTCCTGGTTGCATGCTATAACTGTCCTCAACTTTAGTAGATAGTATCAACCATCTACTAGATAGTATCAGAGCAATATGTTAGTGTGCAATCTGAGAGATCCCATAGCTCCACTGAGACACTCACACATTCATAAATTTTGCCATTCTGTGGGATGTGTAGTAGTGTCTTCATTATGGTTTTTGACAGTTAGTTGCAAATATCATGTCTTCCACCCATCACTTGTCTTTTCATTTTCTCTATAATATTTGGAGTGAATAAAGTTCTTCATTTTAATGTAGTTCATAGTTTGTTCCTTTTTATTGCTGCCTTTTTTCTTTATCATTAGTACTTTTAATAACTTGTCCTAAAAATAATCTTTCTGGGACATGAAAATATCCTCCTATTCTACCTTCTCAGAACTATGTGTTTTTGTGTTTCATGTTTAGGTGTTTAGTCCTGTATATGGTGGGAGGAATTCTTATAAATAACCCCAGAATCCATTGCCTTTTATTTGGCCATTTCTGAGTGACTATTCCCACCTTGGTTCAATATTAAATGTCTGTGTGTGAATCTGTTTTGAGGCCCTTTATTTTGTTTATTTGGTCTGTTTATCCCTTTACCAGAACTTCACTATCTTGAATCTGATAATGTCAATTCTTTCACCTTATTTTTTCAGAGTGTCTTGGAACTTCTTGGGCTTTGATTATTCCCATATATATTTTCAAATCAGTGTGTAAAAAAACCTCAAAAAACCCAAACATCCAATTAGGATTTTGCTCAGTTTATTTTGGGGGAGTGTAGGAATCATTACAATATTTAGTTATTCAATCTAGGACTATGGTATATTCCCTTCTTTATTTACATCTACCTAAATGTCTGGCAATGATATATTAATTTTTCATATGCTTCTACAAAGAGGCTTTGTAGAACTTTATAATGCTTTATTTCTAGGTACTTAAAATTTGTAATAATTTCATTGAGGTGAAGCTGACATACAATAAACTGCACAATGTTTAAAGTGTAGACTTTGATAAATTTAACATATTTATCAGTCAAATGTAACAATGTGGTAACTGTTACATACACACAAACATAATACATACATATACAATCCAAAGTAATAAGCATATCAATTATCTCTAAAAGATTCCTCATCCTCCTTTGTAATCTGTCCCTGCCACCCCTTCCTGACAAAAACCCCTCTTCCTTATGATCTGCTTCCTGTCACTATAGATCTATTTGCACTGTTCACAATTGTATAGAAATAAAATATTATTTTATGATCTGGCTCCTTTCATATAGTACACTTATTTTGAGATTCATTTAAGTTGTAGTGTAGCAATAATTAATTGCTTTAAAAAGTTTTCAATTTAAAAATGGTTATAAATTCATGGGAAGTTGCAAAAATAGTATAGGGGAGATACCCTGTATACTGTAGCTGATTTTTCCCCTTGGGCTTTGCATGCCTACCTCTTTATTGTCATTCATATCTCTGCTCAAATATAATCTGTCTCTGACAAACCAATATAATATAATCTGTCTGTAGGTCTCCACCAATTTTTCCTCTTTTATTTTCTGCCTAGAATATATTAATAGCTAATATTTCATCTTTATTGATTTGTTTATTGTGATCTCATCCTACTGGAACATGAAATTCCAAGGAACAAGAACGTAGTATGTTCTAGTCAGTGCCTGGTACTTAAATAATTGCTGACCAACAAAAATAATGAATCCTCTAGCAACCACATAATGTGGATATTGTTCTCTTCACTTTACAGATGAAGAACTGAACTGGGAAGGATTGATTGACTGGCCCCAAATCACACAGTTTTTGGGAGTGGTGCTGGGAATGTAGGGAAATTTGAATCTCTGATTCTAAAGACACATTTTTATGATTATGATAATAAAGAAAATTCAGGGCAAACTGAAGATGGTTGCACTATCTCTTTCTATGGAAGCAGTCAGTCTTTATACTTCAGACTCAGACTATAGTGGCCAGGGTGGAGTGGTTCACACATGTAGTGAGCAGTCACTGGGTTTACAGGCCCTTAACAGCAGTGGCACGTTCTCCCCTACTTCCCAGAAACAGCAAGCAATTCATTTATGTATGGCTTTAGAAAATTAATTAATACTCCTAACAATTTCTAAATCTTTCTTTAAGGGGATATTACAGTTCATTACAGTTTATTGTAAACAGATTTCTTTAAACAAGTCAGTCCTGATGTTGAAATTATAATACATGTTTTTCTTAGTTTTGGCACTATTTACTGCTTTGAACATTAGAGAATAACTTTTTAAATGAAAACTGAATAGTAGTTCACTGGGGAGATATTCTAAAAAATGTGTTCTATTTGCATGCCAAAAATTTGCATATCTTTACTTGAGGTTATAGTGACAAAAATTTTCCAAAAAAGATACAAGTTAAAAAGTCATGATGAAAGTTAGCTGGGTTTTCGTAAAAAAGTGAAATTAAAAACAGACTGCACTGCTTACTTTTCAGCAAATTTCAATTTGCCAAGTTTTGAAGGCGAAAACCTAACAGTTTTCAGTGTTGTCTCCTTGCCCAGGGGAAGCTGGAAGATTTGCTTTCTGCCAACCTGCTTTGTCACCACTGCTCCCAGTCACAGCTGAGTCCATCAATATGATAGCTTCATACACAATGATGATGATTTCACATGTGGACCAGGCACAGCCTAGCGCTGTAATGCCTTCCTGGTTGGGCAGATAAATCTGCTGCCTCTTCACTGGAGCGTAGATTTCAGGGATGGAGATTTAATTGCTCCAGGATATTTGCATGGAACTAATGCAAGAAATGAACCACATTGCTTACTGCACACTGGTCAACTTTCTGGAACAAAAATCTGGCATGTGGGTTGTGAGTAACTCTGCATGTGAGTTACTCTGTCTACTCTGACTTGAGTAGGTCCCAAATTGCAAGTTTTCTTCTAGAATTCCTGGTTGATTATAATCAACACTTTGAAAATTTATTGCCACTGTCATATTCTTCAGAAAGAGTAACACTTTGATGACCAAGATTCCTATGGTTGTCCTGGGAATGAGAGAAGGAAATGCCTCTGTAATCCCTTTTCTATTTCCCTGATCCAGTTTTTAGATGATCTATCCTTCCTGGGGTGGGTCAGGAGACACTGGTCTTTGTCTCCTTAAAAAAAAAATTAAACCACATAAGCAATACATGATCAGTGTGCATCATTTAGAAAATATAGAAAGGCACAAATACTCTTAAAGTCTTGTTAATATTCTTTTCTTTTTGGTGTAGTCTTAACATTCTCATACTTTTGGATGTGTGCACAGGAACACATGCATTTTCACAGGAATGGGATGCTACTATTATATATGCTGTGTTTTAACTTTTTTGTTGTTTAACAATATAATGAAATTTCTCATACCGCTCTAAATTTTTTTCCAACATGGTTTTTCATGATAGGCTATCGTGTCCTTAATGATAAGGGAATTGTTCACAAGTTTTGGCTTATACAAACAATGAAAGCTGAAAGTCTCAGGGCAAAATCATTGCTGACTTTCTTAGTTGTCTTAGGATAGAGTCATACAAGTGAGACAAGTATCCAAGGGCATTTCCCATGCGGTTGTCGGATTTCTCACTAGTAAAGTTGATGGATCTGCCTTAGGTCGTAGATAAGAGCAGCCTGACTCGCTGCGCAAGCCTGTCCATTTCTCAGCTGCTCCAGCCAACCAGCTCCAGAGAAACCTGGAAAAGGGACGTCGTGGGGCGCAAAGCCTGGAGTCTGTGGTCACACCTAAGTGCTGCTGGGCAAAAGAAAGCGGGTGAGAATTGGCCTCGGATCTCGGGATCTCCCCCCGCCCCCCCATGCTCCTGGGTGCATGACGTTCTCTTTCAGCCTCGGTTTTATCACTTGCAGAATGGGATTGGATCCCTTGGTGATGGAGATCAAGGGCACGGTGCAGAGAGTTCAGTTACGCCTGTGGGAGCGACCTGCAGCCTGGAGGGGACCGAGGATCGACCGCTCGGCCCGCAGCCTGGGGGTTCCTCCAGCCCACAGCCACCGCCGCCTCCCGGGCGTGCGCGCCCCGGTAGTGGTTAGGATCCCGCAGGGGGCGCCGCGAGCCCGCCGCGCGAGCCGCCGCGGCACTGGGGGGGGGCCCCCCCACGGACACCTTGGGAGGAAGGTCTCGGGCCGTGGGCTGCAGACTGGGCCGAGGGCCCGGTCTCCACGCCGTGGGGTTGCTTTTCTTTACAACAACAACAACAACGAAACACCATCAGCTCAACAACAACCGGCGCTGGAGGCCCGAGTATTTTGTCTCTCGGCCGCGCGAGTCAGGGCTCCCAATCCTTGCTTCCGGTTTTCCAAGAGCAGGGCAGAGGCCTCGGCCTCCAGAGAGCCTCACAGCTCTCCACCCGGACGCAGGAACTAGGCGCGCCAGGCTGTACCTAGCTCGGCGAGGGTGAGGCCCCTTTGCGGGTTGCCTCTGAGGGCGCGGGCTTTGCCTGGCTCCTGGGGCTCAGCCCCTTATCGCTGCACCCCGGGGTCACTTTGCTTGGCGCTGGGCTGTCCTAAGTGAGAGAGCCA
Source organism: Uropsilus gracilis (assembly GCA_004024945.1). Lineage (NCBI taxonomy): Eukaryota > Metazoa > Chordata > Mammalia > Eulipotyphla > Talpidae > Uropsilus > Uropsilus gracilis. The sequence goes on from PVHY01003790.1 coordinate 55,970, forward strand.
CCTCCTGCCTGCCAGGCATAGGGTCCGCAGGACGGCACCGTGCTGCATCCCCGACATTTTGACTGCTGGGAGCTGGAGGACCAACTGGGGTGGGGGGGCTAGAAGGGGACGGTGAGAGATGGGGGAGAGTGACGTCCTACAACTGTGTGGGAGTTCGTGCAGCACGTCCTCCAGGTCTTTGTGTGGATGCGTGAGTCGGGTATCTTTGTGAGAAAGCATCTTTGAATTAACCGTACATACGTCGACGTGGAGTAAATATTAAGTCAAGTAAAGGATTTCAAGCCTTGATACATGATGTAGACAAAATAGCCCAGAAACGTGAGGACCCAGCTGGGTACTAAATGTGCAACTGTATTTCTCAACTAGTTTTCATTGTCCGAACTCCGTTAAAAGAGATTTTTTTTTTTTTTTTTTGAAGGCTACGTCTCACTATGTTGCCCGGGGTTGTCTCGAACCCGCGGACTCAGGTGATCCCTAGCCTCAGGCTCCCAGGCAGCTGGGATTACAGGCGTGGGCCACCACACCTGGATAAAAGATATTTTTTTAAAAAGGAAAAATCATGACTGCAAAAGCATAAGATGCACATATATCAAAGGTTTAACTGAACTTATTAATTAGTGAGGAAACCAGTGTTAAAAACTGGTTCAAAGGACAGTAGGTAGACCAGATAGCATTTTGGCAATCAGGAATAATGAAAAGAATTTGCTAATTTATACAAAGTAGACTTTTTCTATACTGGTTTGGGTGAGGCAGGATTGGGGAGACAGAAATCAGCTGTATCACCACCTGATAAAGTCATCTGCATTGTTTTGGACAGCAATACAAAACAATTTTTAGTTTTTATAATTTTTAGTTTTGTATAATTTGTATACAAATTTTTTGTATAATTTTTAGTTTTCTACAACTTAAAGATTGAAAAACAAAAGATGGAGACTACTATAGAATCAGGTAAAGTGGAGGAAGACACTATCACAGGATTCCACAGGGTGGTAGCTTTTCCCATTTCAAAAGTCACAGGTTTTTTTGCTTTTTTTTTTTTTTTATTAAAAGGATGGGGTTTCAAAATTGTTAGTGATGGAACTCTTTTTCTAACCTTACAGAAAACCTTAACGTATATATTTTTTCAATTCAATTAAAATAATTTCTTCTGCAGTTCATACATACTCATTGTAAGAATGTTAAACAATACAGAATGTTAGTAAAGATTTAGCCTTCCTTTTCTTTTCCTCCTTCCTCTCTGCCCTTTCTGCTCCAGAGCTAGTTTCTTACATAGCATATGGAAACTTTCTATGCATGTGCAAACATATATACTTAGACTAACAAATGGGGAACTCACAGATGGGTTCCAAGACCCATCTTGCCCTGGGTCTTTGCTTTTTCAGCTAAAACGTGTGGACATTTCTCATGTCACAACTTACAGGCCCACCTTGTTGCTTAAAATTACTGAATGGTGTTTCACAGCTCTGATGGTCTTAACTCTCCTGGCCAATTTTCTATTAATGGATATTTTTCATTTGTTTCCAGTTTTACGGTATTATAAACAAATGCTGCAGTGAACTTTCTTAAATCAGTATTTTTATGTGTGTGTGTGTGTGTGTGGAGCTAAACATGTATAAAATTTTGTGAGTGGAGTTACTGGGTTTAATATTTTGTCATATGTTCCAGTTACCTCCCACAGAAATTTTAATCACTTACTTTTTCTGCCAAATAGCCTATCTTCCATGCTTACAAACACTCAGGATTTTCAAATTTTTAAAACTTTACCAATCAGATAGAGGGAAATGGTACCTCATAATTTTGGTGTACTTTTCTATAATTATCTCTGGTAGTCAGAATCTTCCCTTTGGTGGGAAGTTGCTTCATTATTTGTGCGACTTCTCTCTGCAGAATAAGTCTTACAAAAATAGTTTGAAACCCCTTATCCTAAATCGATTCTCTGGGCTCTCATATTCCAGTAGGCAGTCTTGGTTCCGTTCTGTGTCATGTGGAACCTGTATGGTGTGTGTGTGTGTGTGTGTGTGTGTGTGTGTGTCTGAGTGCCAGTGTGTTCATGTCAGTGAGCATTCATGTGTTCCAAGTTGTGGAGATTGCACATGAAAGTGCAGGACAGCAGGGGGTGACAGGCAGCTCCTCAGCTGTCTTTCTGATGTACTCTGCTTCTCCCTCGCCTGCTCTCTTCTTTCTAAACAACTGCTAACGTGCTCAAGGGCCTAGAGCAGGCATCCCAGGCTGATTCCACGTGCTTTTCAGCTGAAGAGGCTATTACTGTCTTTACCAGTGACTCAGTTTCCTGAGAATGAACCATTTTCCTAGGGTCACTGGGGAAGAGAAAACAGACACCCGAGGACCTGTTTGCAGGGACTGAAGTAATGACTTATAAATCTCTGTTTATCACATGCCCCACTATGTGGAAAGTACATGGAAGCTCAGTTCTTCATCTACTGGCTATCCCAGCAGTGCATATGGAAGACAAAGCAGTAATTCAGAGGAAGGAGATGTACCTGGGTTCCAGTCCCATCTCTTACCAATTGTGTGACCAAGAACCATTCCTTGATTTCTCTGAGTCTTGTGCCCTCATCTGTACAGATGTGACTAGTGCCCATCAGGGTGACTAGTGCCCATCTTAGAAAATCTTCATGAAGATTAAATGAAATAATGTATGTAATAGATCTTAATAAATGTCTCAGCCAATCACTTCTCTAAGAGTAATATTTTGATAATCACGCCTTTGAGGCTTGCAAATAAGATCCCAGACATCAGAAGCAGAAACCTTCCTTTGGTGAACCATTCAGTAGCAACCAGGTACCTCTTTTGCAACAATGGCAAGATCAGGGCCTGCCTACCCACTCTGTGGCTTACTGCTGTGCTTTTTTCATCTTAGCCGCCTCCTGTCTTTGCTTATCAGTCAGACACTCAGCCTGAAATGTTCCCCCCTCCCTCCTAGCAAATGTCTTTCTACCTCAAGACCTATCAGGGCAAAAGACATTATTTAGTGGGGCACATCTACCTTTTTGTTTGGAATAATGTGAACTCCTGTCTTACCATATACAAAAAATAAGATTTCAGATGGGTAAAATGTGAAAAAGAAAATATATAAAAATCTGTCAAGATGAATCATAATGCCATGTACACCCAGGAGAATGACTAAGATGAAAAAGTCAGGTGATACTTATTTGGTATGAAAACAGTGCAAGTAGATGTCTCTTACTTTACTGGGGAGAGTTTAGTTGGTACAACCACTTTGGAAAACTGGTGATATCTATAAAAGCTGAACATACACATACCCTATGACCTTGAAATTACACTCTTGGGTAATTTGTAATTACACTCTTTGGGTAATCTGTTCTGTGTCTCTCTGGTTCCTGGTTACCTGGGTGTGTTCGCCTGGTGAGAATTCATGAATCCATAAACCATGTGACTGTTTCTTATGGGTGTTAAAGTTCAACAAAAATTTTGGCAAAGAGGTTTCATATATGATTGGGGTTAGAAGACATTCTCAACCAAGGTCTGAAATCTAAATTAAAAAATAGCTTTTTTGCCTTTATACATATGCATTTTATAGATACATATACACATACATAGCTATATATAATTTTTGTGACAAAAGCTATTATATGCAATGTCAAAAGATAAACCTTTGCTTTGGAATAAAATATTTTTACTGCAAATGATACTGACAAAGATTCATAGTTATGCCAAGAACTCATCAATTGATAAGAAACATGACTCAGTAAAGAAATAGACAAATGATATGAATAAGCATTTCAGAGAAGAAAAGTAATATATGTCAGTACAGAAAGAGACTCAAATTCATTAGTATTTAGGGGAAAGGAAATTAATATGTAGTGTAATAATAAAATACTATAACTAGTATTTTATTAATCTCCAGTTCTCCTCTTTCAGGCTTGCAAAATTAAAAAGAACTATACCTATTGCATATAGGGGAAACATATGCTCTTAATCATTGATGGTGGAGATGTAAATTATTACAGCCTTTTTGGAAATCAATATGAAAAAAATCCATTAATATTAAAAATACATATGCCCTTTGAACTCACAATCCCACTCCTGGGAATCTGTTTCATAGGAAAAAAAGTATCCACAAAAAGTTTCATGTAAAAGGGTGTTCATTGCAACACTGATCATAGAGGTGCATGCATGATACACACACACATACATTCATTCTGGAAACAAAGCAAAATACCCCTCAGTAAGAAAACCACTTCAGTGAGGATGCTTTCTCTCAGAGATTACAGTGCAAAAGTGAGAAGTAAAATTTCATTTTTGGTCTATGGGATGTCTCATCTGGAGCATCAGATAGGTGGACAATTGTGGAGGACTGGAAAACTGCTTCCTTCCACCCTTAGTTAGCAGCATTGGTGCCAGAGCAGGATTTGGTGGCACTGGCATGGTCATCTGGTCAATGGAGACATCTATATCCCTCCTCTAGGCAGGACTACCATCCTGTCCTTTCAGAACCAAAGATGGGGCACTAACAAAGGAAGATCACAGAGACTGCTCTGAATAGTCAGTCACTGCCGGTCCCACCTGCCACTGTCAGGTGAAAACCTCTACTAATTGAAGGACAAATGAGATATGGGATCCATTGCAAATAATTATTTCCAAAAAATCAAGTGTCCTTTCTGATATTTGTGCTTAAGTCATGTGTCTATCACCTGAAGCATTCTTTCTCTTAAGTGAATTAAAATATATGGTGAGTGTACCAACCACCAGTCATGTCAGGCAGGCCTGGTCTTTCTTAAGAAGGCAGTTCCAAGCAGGTCTTTATATAATAAATCTCTATCCTCAGGGGTTTCTCCCAACACTCCTCACAAAGGTCTGAAACACAGATACTTCCAAACCTTAAAAAGACAATTTTTTTCCCTCTACATATATCTATGATGAAGCTCAATGTCTAATTTAGATACAGTAAGAGATTATCACCAACAATACTGAAATAAAAGTTATCACAATATACTGTAATAAAGGTTATATGATTTGAGACTAGGTCTCACTATTTTTGCCTGTGGAACCACAGGCTCACGTTGCCCGAGGTACCACAAACTCAACCAATCCCTAACCTCAGCTTCCCAGGTAGCTGGGATTACAGACGTGCGCCACCACACCCAACTATATTATTTTGGAACTAGGTATTGCTACCTGCCCCCAGTGGAACTCGAACCGCGATCCCTGGCCAGGGCCGTGGCTTCCTAGGCTGCCACTTACAGGCATGCACATCATGCCCAGCCTCTCTCAAAATATCTTACTGTAAATAATAATATTTGGGTGACAGTGGAGGGTGTGTTTGTGTTTGTGTGTGTGTATGACTGAAACAGAGGAAGGTAATGCTATGAGTAGGTGGATCTATGCACTAAATGGAGACCTACAAACTGTTAGATAGAAATATTCTCTTTCCTGCCTTGACAAATATCATGACATAAACATTTTTTAAAAGGATAATACTATGGTTTTTATATGAATGAAAGTTGGGAAAGCAGTAATGATGACAGGATCTAATTATTTTCAAACATAAGTTTGCATAGTCAGTTGATTGGCTAGTGCTGTTTAGATACGTAATAATCAAGAATACATGTGCAATGTTTCTTTGACTTAATTTTCTTGCTTTATTAAAATTATTTTTTATGTTGTTATAATCAAGATTCTGCATAATTTCTCTTCTACTGATGATGGTACCAAATTAGACAATCTTCTGAGTCACAGTAAATCTTAGGTAATTGTAAAAACGAATTTCAATTTGGAGAAAATTTCAGAAGATCATGAAATTGTAGCAAAATCTTAAAAGCGATAGTTAAATTTGCAATGAGTCATGAATTGTACATACCCTGTTTAAATATTTCAATGGAGTTGCATGAAATAAGTGACTATTATTGTCCAAACATTGCAAAGTATTTTAATTTGTCAATTTAAATTCCTAGCTATCCTATTGTAGATTTTATCATCTCTTAAAGTAATATCTGGGTTCATGCAGTGATGAGAAGAACCAGTAATATCTGGGTTCATGCAGTGATGAGAAGAACCTACATACTTCAGCTCTACTTCTATGCATGAGATTTAAAGGAAGGTGTTAATATTGTGAAATGTTCCCCAGTCCCCATGTGCAACTGTCAATACTGCACTAATTCATGAGCACCCCCTGGACCAGAAACATGAGCATACAGAGAAGTATGAAAATGGACATGTGGCACTACTGGGAAATGGGACTTCACTCCGCAAGAAACACTGCCTTCACGCTAGCTGGGAAAAAGGATTTGACAAGTTAATTAATTTGTCTTTTTTCTGACCTGAGTGCTTCTGCCACTCAAATATTCCTCTTAACTCCAAAGCAGCGCTTGTCTCCAATGTTGGCAGAAGCATCACCCAGAAACCTTTATGGCATTAACATGCAGTTGCTTTTAGTGTTGAGGGCTTGGGCAAAAGAGGAGGTGCAGCCTTCCTCTAGGGCCTGATTGCTGTTGGGACCAGAACACTGTTTGGGTTGCAGACTGTGCTGTGCTAGTGCTGAGAACTAGAAGCTTCGTGCTCTTTAATGAGTTCACTTTTGCCTGCGCATTTGTGATAGGTGGGATTTTCGAAAACAGGGCTTTGAAAACCTTCTGTGGTGCAAGATTGGTTTCTAATTTTCCAATTCAATACAGACCAATTCTTTTGTAAAAATCCGATAAACATAAATCACTTGAGAGGTAAGATGAAAAAACTCCACAGAAAATACAAGCTTAATTTTTTCTAAAGATACAAAATTATTCAGTTTCTCTGCATAAGCCAAGAGCTAGTCATAGCTCTTGTTGACGATCATCTTGGAGCACTGTTTTAAGTGCACGGGACCTGGGGCAGTGGTCCCTCTTGCCTCTCGCTCAGGCCATGCCAGTAACCACCAGGCTGATTCCTTCCCCAGGTCTCTTACTGTCCCTCTGAGTACTTTCTTTTTTGTCATATGTCATATGGTGCTCATTTCACTTCTGTTCTCTCACTGTCCTGACACAGGTGCAGATCTGCAAGACCTTTCCACCTCCAGAAGCCTCTGTTGCCACTTCTCCCTGAATTGCGTCCCGGTGGTATATGATGAGGGACTTTGAATGTCACACCTTGAGAGTCCTCAAGGACTCTGAGAGTCGGCAGTCACTCGAGCATGTGACACTGGCATCACCACAGCCAGGACCTATCCTGGGCCTGGCCATCTGCTTCAGGCACTGTTGGGCTAGGGGTCATGCTCATAAAGGCTTCTTTGCTCACAGATTGTGACTATTTCTGTTAGGCCGCCACCTGCTGTGGGTTGGTGCATGTAGGGAGCTTAGACTAGTGACTGTCACCTGCCACTACTTGTAGGGTTTGAAGCCAGAAACAAGGCCTGTCCAGCATTGTTTCTGCTGGAGGAGCTAGGCTCCTTGGTCCAGGGCAAATGATCATGTATACCGCAGGAAGAGGAGATGTTTTATTTGCAGTGTACATGAAAAATAGACCAGAAAATCTATGATCAGGTCCCACACATGCAGTTGATGAAAGAAGTATGTGCAGAGCTGGTCCAAGCTGATGCCCTCAGCGATGGAGAGAACACAGAGGAGGGGAAGCTTCTCAGAATGCTCTGTGCTTTTATAGGAGAGACTAAGACCTCCCACCCTGCCAGAGGTCGATAACAATTTCAGAGTTCATCATGTGCTCCCTGGAAATCCTACAGGGACCAGTACTACTTATCAAATTATCCAGAATGTTTTTGAATGTTTTTTCTTTTCACTTGCATATTTTTAATCACCCAAATTCAATTTTTCTATCCTTGTCATTTCTCCTTCTCGGATATATTTTTATAGTGGATTTAGATATATTCATTACTGGCAATTCATTTAAGCTTTCTCTTTAATGTTTTAATATTACAAAAGGAATTCAGAGGTGTAAAGTGGAAGTCTGCCTTCATCATCACCTCTTGTGCTCCTCAATTCCACTCCTAAGAGTTAAAGATTTTGACCAAATATTAATAGTGTGTCCTTCCTAATTCTTGCCTAAACATTTACAGTCACCTGTTTTTTCTCATCACTCAGTCTGGGGAAGGAGTGTCATGAGTAAGCCCATGGAGATTCCCAAGTGGAGAGGAATTGAGGCAGCAGCCATGTGACTGTATATGGAAGCAGGTCCTCCAACCCTGGTCAAGTTTTCCAATGACACTGCAGCCCTGACATCTTGACTGTACTCTCAGGAGAAACTCTCAGCCAGGATCCCCCCACTTGAGGAATTCCTGACCCTCAGAAAACATGTGAACTAGTAAATGCTTGTTGCTCTAAGTGGCTAAATTTTGGAGTCATGGGTTACATACTGATATAATTACTATAATTTTCATTTCTCTCCAATGGCTGCATCAGCTTTTAGTTCCCCTCTCTAGACAAGCTCTAGAGGATTATCTATACTTACAGTTTGCTTTTCCTCTCCACCCTTCTACACCCCACCCACTACTATCTGTTTTAATATATTAGTCAAGATCTACTACCTCTGTGAGTAGTATGTGGACAGGGCAATGCTAAGTTCTGATTCATTGAATTTTTCTTATACTCTCTGTCTTAAATATCTGTTGTAGACCTTAAGATGAAGGCTCATGTGCAAATGACTTATTAAGGAAGAACTCTCAAGAGAAATTGGAAAAAGAATAGGGGAAGCAGGACAGGGAAGAGGGAAGAGGGGGACCAAAACCAGGGTGATATTTCAGACAAACATCAAGTCTCAGGCAGATCCTGGACAGCCTGGAGAAAAACCACACCTTACAGTTTGCTCCACCTTGAGGCAAGAGAGCTGGGTTCTCACAGTCTTATTTGGTCAGTCACCATGCAGGCAATCCCCAGGACATAAACTCCCAGACACTTCTGACTGTCTGCATGTACAGACAAAGCAGTTCAAGGGCAAGCATCTGAAGAAGACCGCAGGTGCAGGCTCTCAGGATCAAAGCACCTAGACTGAAGCTGGGGGAGGAGCACACAGGAACACTGTAAGAATCCAAGCGGATCTGGGCAGAGTACAACTGATGTTTGCTACGGCCGTGCTTCTTAAAATACAATTCATCAGGAATTCTTGTTAAAATGCAGATTCTGGCTTAGTAAGTCAGAGATGGGCTGAAATTCTGTATTTTTAAGCAACTTGCAGGTGGCCATCAAGCTTTTAGTGACAAAGAACTATAGAACTATTCATGAGAACTTCATATTGTGGGAACTGATCTTTCAGTCAAACATCATGTGTGTTCTAGATCTATTGCTGTGTATCACCCCTGAAACAGAATGGTTTAAAACACAGTGTATTCCTTTGTGGGCTGATAGAACTCAGCTTAGTGGTTCTCACAGTGGGTCTCAAGCAGATGCAATCAGAAGTTGGCTGGAGCTGTAGTCTTCTGTGCTGAAGGTCCAAGAGGACTTACAATACGTGGTTGGCATCTGACATGGTTGTTTGCAGGGAGGCCAGGGGCTACTGCCTTACAAGTTTTCAGATGGTCTCTGCATGTGAACTTGAGCTTGTCAGAGCTCAGAAACAGTTCTGAAAAATTCTCAGTTTATTTTAATCAGGTCTGGTGAGACATGCAGAGATGGAAATGATGGTCATAGAGGAAGAAGTTTACACTCCCCAACCTCTAGAAATAGGAGGCAAGGTGTGCCATGCAAGACCATGTCAGGAAGCACACTGGGGTCAGTCAGGAGGCAGAAGTGAGGGAGGAGAGCATGGCGCACAGTCTTATTGGCATATTTTCAGAAAGGAATGGGTGAGGCCTTTGAATACATTTAGAATTATATTTCTGGGATAATTCAGTGGGCTCTGGGCTTCCAGGTAGTCCCTGCAGTAAATGAGGGCAGAGAAACATTGGTATGTGAGAATTTGCTGGATGGCAGGGTTCAGAATGATAGACTTTGGAATGATTGACTTATATCTGAAAGGCACACTTGCAAGAGAATCTCCAGGAATGAGCTAGCTTTGGAAGGGTATAGTCTGTCTAGGCTCAAGATTCCAAATGCCACAATATCAAGAAAGCAGAAAACAAGAAAATAAAGTCAACACAAGTTGCTGGGTTGTAATGGGGATAATTCCAAGATCGAACATGCCAAGAAGCAGGCAACAGAAGCTCCTAGGACAGTTAAAAGCTATGCCTGGCATGACATTACTTTTGCTGTGTTCTGTTGATTGAAGGAGGCATTGAGAAGTCAAATAAAGAGGGGAATAAACATCACCTCCTGGGTGACATGTTTACATCACAGAAAGACGTGTGGGATGGGTGATATGTGGCCATCTTTCGGAAGTACAATCTGGCAGTTGCATATCTTACTCAATGTAAATATCTAACAACCATAACTTGACAGATTCTGCAACTAAAATGTTTCCAAACAGAAATATATCAATATATGGACACCTTGCACCACCACCAATCTGAACCACAGGATGGTCAATCCTTCTGAGGCTGTCTTTCCTCTAGATTTCTAAAATTTCCAGTAATACCCATGTCAGCTTACAAACCAGTGCAGCATCTTGATCACCTCTGTGCTCCCTGGCCAGCCAATTGTTAGAAACATAGATACTTTACACCAACCCGGACTCCAAGCCATCTCCCACCTCACCTCAGCCCCTGGTGTCTTTAATCACAAGCTTAAGATTCAAGTGCCATTAAGATGAATCCCTTCCAGGGGTTCTGTTGGGGGCTGCCCCAGTCCATTCACTATATATTTATCTTTCACTGTGGAGAGTACTAATTATTTTTGTCCATGTGCAATGAATGGACACAAATGGATACTAAAGACTCAGCTCAAGTCTACTGCCAGGAGCTTTAGGACCCATCCCTGTGGAAATAGCTATAATGGTCTCCTCACTGGGACCCTGGTTACCCAGGTGGAAATGGGCAGACAAGGCCCAGAGGAAGGAAGAGCAGAGGAAGGAAGTGTTTGTCTCCTTTCCCCATTGCACATGTGCATCCCAAAACCACCCAATCAAAATGTCCTGTGACTTTTTGATTTTACAGTTTACAGAGAAGCTGCCCTCAGTTAATCAAAGCATGGTCATGTTTTCCTATGAAGATCGATCATTCCACATTCCTGCATCACGTGGTGGGTTTTCTTTGGAGGAACAAAAAGGAATGCTGAGTCTTGCTTCAAGGTCGATGAGGGATGGATCAGAAGTTTTCCCTGCCAGAGCACCAGGACAGGTTCAGGGAGCACTTAGTTCCTCTACACTGTGTTCTCTGAACATCCTTTCTGCAAGGAAAAGAACATTTAGAGCAAAGAGCACAAACAGACCAAAGGTACTTTTGGAAAGGGATGAAAAGACCCATGTGGGTGGTGACATGTGTGAGCATATTGGGAGGTAGGGTGAGGAACAAAGAGGTAGTTGATGGGGCTAGCAGGTAGATTAGGACCCTGGGTAGGGCCTTGCTTTTCTTCTACACAGAGTTCTCCCAGATATAATACCATTCAAAATCTTAAGGTAATCTAAATAAATTTCAGTGCTCTATGGGGCCCAGGCTTGATTTGGTATCACATTCAAAGCAGCATAGTTCATCCTCACTGTGTCATCTCTATAAACTCTAATTATTCATTGACTTCCTCCAATGGAACTCTTGGTTCTAAAGCAGATAAAACTCCCATTCTTGCTCTACCCTCTCTTGCAGGGGCAACTACCCCTTTAGGACTTGGCCAAGGAATCAGACAATCCTAGGCTCCCTGAGCAGTTTGGTAGGTAGATTCCTGTGCAAGGGGAAACAACTCTGGAGAAAGTGTGTCGTGGTGGCCCTGGGGAGGCTTTCTGGCCACCCCACTGCTCTTGCAAAGGTCCCCAAAGAGCTTTTTGGCAAAGACATTTCATACATTTTAACTACTTGGCAAGTGGTTTACAAATCCTTCTAAATACCAGCAGATTAGTCAGTGGAAATCCAAAACTTTAGAAAAAATTAATTGAAAGAGCTATTGAATTGAGGAGGTTTTGCCTGAGTAAATATTTTCTCTATGGAATTCTGATATATTCATTTAGTAATCCTAATGATGCTTTTTCTAATTTGGGGGTCATTTCAGAGAAAATGCTTTATTCCATCAGGAGCCTTCACTAGGTTAAGAGGATTTTATTTTTAATTTGTGATATTTCGAAGGGAATTCATTCTTGCTACAACGCTGACTATTCTTTGCTTATGTCCATTGCCTTGCTGCTCAGTGTTGACAAGAAAATACCTCTGACTTTTGTTAGACTATGTATGCTGGCCAAGTTCTTTGTGTACCAACCTTCCTAGGGGATTCATAGGAGAAAAACACAGAGGTGGATGTGCTGCATATCCCATTTTCTTATTATTTTCAAAATTATGACTAGACTGTCAGCCCTCCTTGACCTTAAGGTCTATGTGTATTTAGTACCTTCCTCCTGAAATGCTCTGTCTCTCATCCTCTCTACTTGTCTCTAAGTCACTCTTGGGTTCTCAATTCAGCTGTCACTCCCTCTGGGAAGTATTCTCTGATCCTAGGTCTATATCCATAGCTATGAACCTGTTTTTTGAATACCAGACCCACGAACTTATTAGTATCAGACATTTAGTTGGATTTTTCATAGGCACCCCAAAATCAACATATTCAAACTGAATGTTTCATTGTCCTCTCCTTCCTACTTCTGGCTCTTTCCCCTTTTCCTCTCAACCTGCCTTTGTCGTGTTCTGTGTCTACAGGTAAGACTGCTGTTTATACAGTCACTGAACAGAAACCCCGGTGTTATTTTAGAATCTTCTCTTTCCTTTTCTCAATTCACCCTCAATGCACTTTATTTCTGCATCCGCAGGATTCAATCTCTTATGATTCTCTTACTTCCATTCTTTTCTTTCATTTTGTTATGAAGTGAATATTTATATCATTGTAAAATTCTTATGTTGAAACCCTAATGGCCAATGTGATCATATTTTGTCATGGGGGTGTTTGGGAAGTAGTTGGTCATGATAGTGGGATCCTCATAAATGGTATTCATGCCCTTGTAAGAATGGAAATGAGGGAGGTTCTTTCAGTCCTGCTCTTCACTATGTGACAATGCAATGAGGAGTTGGCCTGTGGTAAACCAGGAAGATCATCTTCACCCCAAACCTGACCATTCTGCTATCCTGATCTTGGTCTTTCAGATCCCTGGACTGTGAGAAATGAATGTTTAGGTCAGCTATCATAAGAAGGCTGCCAAAAAGAAGAGAAACTTAGTTTGTGAAACCCAGATAGGAATGGGTGGAACTTTTCAGGGATGCTGCTTTCAGATAATAAAATAAAGAAGGTAGTTCTAGTTACTGGATCCACTTGACAGTAGGATGTACTGGGTATTCTGTGAGTACCCTAGTTAGCAGCAGGAGCTTCTAAGCAGCTACTTGTTGGGGTGCTGCAGAAGAGTTTTGAACTTTGGCTGGTTTCTTCTAATTTTGAAATTTTTCAGAACTCTGAGTCACCATGTGTTGAAAGTCAGAGGAATCATAGAAGAGGAGTACGGGGGGAACTAGAGCTTTAATTCTTTCAGGTCCTGTCTTGTTAGCTTAGATTGCTATGCCAAAAATGCTGTAGACTGAGTAGCTTAAACATCAAACACTTTTTTGGTGGTTTAGCATGTTTTACTCCAAAACAAAAATTTTTAGTACTTCTTTTTTCACTGTTGTTAATATTTGGACTATACATGATTTCTCCCCTCATATGTGGTCACTGTAGCTCTCCTACCACCAAAGCACCCATATTCCATCACCAGAGTCCTTTGTGCTCTTCCTTCACTTTTATTCTCATCTTCCCCTCCTCTCCTGGATGCCTCAGATCTAAAACACCAAACATTTATTTCCCACAATTCAGGAGCCTGGGAAGTCCAAGACTGGTTGAGAAGACTGTCTTTCCAGTTCATAGACAACCATCTTTTCCCTGTATCTTCACATGGGGCAAAGGGTGAATGAGTTCTGTGTGTCTCTTTAATAAGGCACTAATCCCATTCATAAGGGGTCCACTTTCATGACCTAATCACCTCTGAACACCATCCCATTTGGGATTAGTATTTCAACATATGAATTAGGGGAAGACACAAACTTTCAATCCCTAACAATTCTTTTTTCTTCTTTACTTAGGAATCCTCCATATTCTTCATGTATCATAGAGTGACCTCCCTCATTTTCTGCTATTTTTATACAAATTGTGCACACCTACTCACACACACATGCACAGTCATGTTCATGCAAATACATACATACATCCATGTGCACACACAGAGTAGTACACATAGAGATGGCAATTAACACCCTTGAAACACATACCATTGTACATTGTACATTTGCCCCCACACAGTCTCATACATATTGTGGGCCCAAAGAGTGGGGAATGGTGTGGGGTTCAATCTGAATGGTCATGAATCCCTTGATCTAGCTTGGTGTGAAGGTGCCATCTTTGAAGGTTCAGTCCTACCAGCACATCTGAGGAAAGTGAGCAGGCAAGTATTGTGCAGGGAGGTAAAGACTGATATTTTGCCTCATCTCATAGGCAGAGTTTTGAGCAGGTGCAAGAAACCATTGGGAAACAGGACTCTCTTTTCCCAACTTGGCTTTTCCGAGAACAAACCTTTCGCCTTTCCTGATGGGGGTCAACTAAAACTGAAATTTGGCCTCTTTCCTCCCAAGAGGTGCACTACTGGACAAACTTAGTTACTACTCTTCCAGGTCTTGTACCTCTTTCACCCCATCTTAGGGCTACTCACTTTTTTAAGGGCAAGCAGTGAGATCTTTTGGGAGACAGTGTCCATGGAGGGCCACAGCTCTGACAGGTGAAAGTCATTTCTGTGATGGAAGTAAAGTGAGCTGGCCTGGTTCTATGGATCTGGAGCCTACAGGCAGAATCAAGTAGCTGTAAAACTCTCCATGGAACAGTGGGCAGGAAGTGATGAGGAGGAGGGCACAGAGGGCCAAGGAGTATTTGAAAAGATGGTCAAATTGCATTAGTAATCAAAGGCATATGAACTGAAACAATAATGAAAGACTATATGAGTTAAACTAGTAAAGGCGAAGCTGAGTAATAATTGCAAGTATTGGTGGGGATGTGGGGATGGGGGTATTCTCACCGCTGCTGAGAGTATTAATCGAACAACTACCTGACCCCTGTTCCCTCTCTGCCTGCAGAAGCAGAAGTAAGGTCCTGGCCCTGTGCTCCTTCCCAATCTCCTGGGGGTCATGAGCTCTCCTGCAGGGATGACCTTGCTGACTGTGGAGGAAGATAAGGGACAAAAGGGTGCTGGGCATCTTGACAGGGAGGAGCCTTCCCAAAAGAAGTGATGGGGTAGCTAGGGAAGAGCTGTCACAATGACTCCTGCCTATATGCTTGTCCACTGAACCGCAGTCTGACCTGGGGGAAGAAGAGTGTCACCAGGTGGCTCTATGTAACCAAATGTCCCCTTGTACGGTGGTTTAGGTTGATTCTCAGCCTCTAGAGGGTTGCAGGGTGCATCTCTTGTGGAAAAGGTCCTCTTACAGTTTGAACACAGGTCTAGATGATACTTTCAGAAGCACTTATGTAGAGAGAGGAGGACCAAAATCAGACTGTGGATAGAGAGGAAGGAAGGGGTCCAGGGAGTAAGCATAGTTAAAAGAAGCTGGGGAGGCTGAGATAGTATTTAAGGATGAGAAGTAAGAAAGGGCCGCCATGCTTTGTGACAAGGATAAAGAAAGAACACAGGAGACCACAAAAAGGATTTTCTTTCATGATGTATCACAAAGACTAAACCATATTTAAGCATGATTGAAGAACTAAAAATTCTGATATTGTGAACTGAACATCTAACTGAAATACAGATGCCTATGTCTAAGGTATTTTTTTTCAGGAAAAAAAATGACAAGTTTGCCTAAGGACATAAAAGTGTTCATAAAACCTTCCTTTGCTGCTTGTGAGGACTGGGCTCATGGGTTGAAAGATTGCTCTGGTCTTACTGATGTTACAGGCTACAGTAGTAAAGCTGAACATGCTGATGCAGAAGCAGAAAAAACTTTATGAAAGGGAGAATCATTCTTTTTGGAAGAGGTCTTATCAAAACCTCAGTAAGTTTTATGTGAAGCACAGAACCTTTACTATGTGACTGCGTGACAGACTTTGGGATTTCAGGAATATTTGCTCATTTGCTTTAAAGGGAAGCAGTATCAGTGGGACATTTTGTTTTGTCAAGTGAAGGCATGAGAGAAAAACCTGTCTTTTCACAAAATATAGGAAGGATAACTATGAATAAAGATAGCCCTGCATATAGAGCACATTTTACTTATATGAAACTTCAGGTGTGACTGCCTGGGTCACCCTGGAGCAAGACTCAGCATTTGATCACACCCCCCCGCCAAAGTCAAGTAGGACTCCAAAAATCATTAATGAGTGATATAGATTTTTACTGAAGATTTGGTAAAGCAGTGGGATAGAGGGTGACCTTGCAAACTGCATAACAGAACTAAAGTCAAACACCCCTTGATCATTTCTGCTCTACCTCCAAGTTCTTTGTGGGCCATCTCATCATTCATTCTCCACCTGCCTCCATCCTTCCTAAGTTCCAGATACGATGAAGTAGATTCTAAAGTGCCAGTTTATTGCTTTACAGATTTCTCCCACTATCTGAAAGTAGAATGTTACTTGGTATGATGTGTAGATTATTTTTGGGTCTGGAAATGCTATTACATTTATTTAGATGGAAAAGATTTTGAGCATTTCCGGATCCAAAAGCAAGGAGGTACATGTGAAATTCCTGGATTGGGGTGCTGTGGGGTATTTGCTATACCGGCTCCATTGTTCCCACCTTGACAACTCTACCTGGCCAGAATGTCCTCTCCCCATCTCTGCTGGTGGCTCCTGCCACTGCTGCTGCCTCCAGTATGACCCAAGATCACTGCTGCCTCCCACGCTGCCTCAGTAGCACTGCTGTTACACCGAGTTGGGTCCTGGTTCACCATTTATCAGTGTGCAGCTAGCTCCAGGTTCTTGTTAGAGGGTCCGTGACATCTTTCACAAGCAGCTTTTGGACTAAGGGCACAGAAGGCCATTTGCCATTTTAGAAACTCTCTTTTTCTTATCTTATTTAACATTTGGGGTAAATAAACCCCAATTGTTGTCACTCTTACAGCAGTTTAGTTATGTCCTGCAATTGTGAGCATGAGGTTAGACCCACCAATAGTAACATTCCCCCCAAGTTTACATAGTTTCAATTTCAAATAGGAATATTCTACCTTTGAATATTGGGGGAAGCTTGTGCAATAAAAATTCACAGATCCAGAGAGTGAGATTGTGGAAATCTGTAGTCCAGATGCTTCAGCATTCCAGCATTCTAAGATATGCTTTCATTAGGCATCTAAGTTAACTTCACATGCTTTGGGAAAACCACTGCTGTCCCTTACAGGTGTTAGCTTGAAAAAGGGACAAGGGAGAAGACTGTGCCCCTTGCTCCTTGCCGCCTGCTTTTTTTCTTTAGCACCTGACTTTCCCCCTTTTTCTGGGCATCCCTTTTCTAAGGCTATCTCCTGGGATCCCTCCAAAATTTTGTGAGTTTATTATGCAGTGCAATTTAGCTTCCTCATTGTCTCATCCTTCCCAAGCAGAGGAGCCCTGGGGCCTCTCTTTGCATAATTAAAAGATTCATTAAGGTGTTTTCCCAAACAAAAGAGCAGCTATCTCTCTCAGAGGAGTTCTATAATCCTCTCAGGACAAAATTCTGGTTTCAGTTAGATTTTTAAATAATAATAATAATAATCAAAATTGCAACTACTCACCAGGGAGGAAGAGGAGGAAGGAGAAAAGAAGTCAGAAAGAGTTGGGGGGAAGAGAGGAGAGAGAGAGGGAAAAAGAGGGAGAGAGAGAATGGGAGAAAGGGTTAGATGTCTTCTCCTTGTGGTCTTGAGTTGTCTGCTTCACCTAATCATCATACTTCAGTCTATGTACAAGTGAGATCAATAGCTGCTGGGGTACATATACCAGAACTCACAAGGCAGGAATTTGCAGCCAGTACCCTATCTCTGTATCTGTAGGCAGACAGGGAATTTGGACTCTGAGAAGTAGAATATTTGGTGCTTGGTGCTTCCATCTCCAGGTTAGTATGGCTTCCCTTCAGACCTGGAAGTTCTCTTTCCAGCTCCCCCAGCTCCCATCCCTTGTCTTTACCTGCACATACCAATATCCTCAAAGGCCATAGGAAAGATGTCTTTCCTTCCATACAGTTGACATGGACTGGCCTTCAGCTCCCTCCATTGCTCTCCTGGTTTTGGTGTTTCCTGTTGGCACACTTTACTAGTTCCCCTTTGAAAGGCTGGCCCCAAGGCTTGCAGGTGCTTTGATTAGAGAGTAGGGTCCTGCCCTAGATGTTGTCCTTCACTTTTGGGGGAGGTTCTCACATTGATCATTGAGCTGGTGTCATGGCTGAACTGTTGGTGTCTTATTAGAGCAGCCAGTGCCGACAACCTGACACTCCATGTTATGGGAATATGATTCCTAAACTTAAAGGAGTCAGAGAAATTATAGAGGTTTGCAAATCTGATGTAAGTGCTAAAAGTTGTGAGCAACTCAATGACCAACAGTCCTTGTATCTCTCACACTGGCAGGTCTGGAGATGTTCCTGGGTTGGGGGGGAGAAGGACTTTCTCTCACCCTCTGAGGTTCTTCAACACAAGACAAATTAGTAGAGAAAAGCACAAATTTATATTTATATTGTCACTTCTACAAGGGAGTCTTCAAAAGGAAAATGACCTGAAGAAGACATTAAGCCCCAGGCTTATGCACCTTTTTACACAAAGAACAATAAATTGTGAAGTGTGACAAGACAAAGGAGCTAGGGCTAGGGGTGATAAATTGTGGGACAGTGTCTAAGAAATATATGGAAGGACTAATGGAAGATAAGGGTAATTTCAATAGGTTTGCTTGTACAGGTTCATTTCAGCATCAACTCCCAGGTGGTGGTGATAAGGATGTCCTTTCCTGGAACCAAGAGGGCACCTTTCTACAGGGAAATTTTATGTGCTGCTTTTGGGTAAAAGGGGGAGGACAGGGAACCCTTGCTGCCTTTGCAGTTTTTCGAGTACCTGCAGGTCAAGATAATCTGCCAAAGCGGCATATGTGAGGCCCTCTTCTCCCTCTGAGTAAAGGGAGTTTTTATTTCTGAGTCCTTTACTCCCTCTGAAACCCCAAGTTGTGGATCACAGCCCTGAGCCAGTCTCAGGGTCCTCAGGGCTGGGGCCCTGCCTGCTGTCATATCTTCCTTTCACTTGGGCTGCTGCAACCCAGACCTGTTCTTTAAGAGGCCTTTTCTCCCCAAGAGATGATGTTCTTGGGCTTTGGGTCATTTCAGGAGGAGCTGGTGGTGAATAGCTCCAAGTCAGGCCTGGGATTCAACATGAACCAAGTATCTCTGCTTTCACTGGCTGAGCATATGATTATGTGTAACAGGGCTCCTTGTTTGAGCCCAGCCAATGCCCTTCTCGCTCCACAACCCAGATAAGACTTGATGTCGACATCATCAACAAGTGGCCAGCAGTGGACTGCGTGGAGGATGGGGTCCCTGTAGGGTAATAAAGACTTCTGCAGAACACATCTATTTTGTGAGCTGTGAGTGACTATGAGTGACTGTTTCTGTCATCAGCTGGGTGGCTTCCTCTTTAGTATATACTGCAGTTCTTCTGGAAAGGTCCTCACCCCAGGAAACTGTCCTGTGGGAGACATCAGGGGTGAAGTAGGTCTGGGTTCAGGCTGTCCTCTGTGTCCTCCAACAGCCCCCAAAGACTGATTTCTGAAAACTAGAGTGTGGGAGAGGGGATGGTCAGAACTACAATTCCGTAAGGCAGTGGGCCCGAGCAATCCTGGTCTTGTTCCACTGACAGCAGCACAGAAGGACAGAGACTTTACCTTACTTTGCATGACCAGGTGGAAGCTTTGCAGAACAGAATCCCTAACAGAAGAGGAGTAAGTCTACTGCTATTGTGTAGCACACACAGGTCACCTCCTAGGACTCCTAGAAACACCTGGGGGGATTTAGCGAACAAGGACATCTTCCTACTTGAGCCAGGGAACTCCCCTATCTGCTTGTTTCTTCCTTTTTAGAGCTTGTTAGCATCCTTGGAGTTAATGAGAAGCAAAAGAAACCAGGCTTGCTGTTTTAAGAGAACAAGACCCCATTTCTGTGCACAGACAGATCCTCCCAAGCAGTTGCTCTTGGGAAGGCTGGGTCTCTGACTTCTGGCGGCCTTGGGCCCAGGGCTGAGAGGTTGTCTAGCAAAGCTGCTGGGGTCTCGGACTGCACGCTCTGTGACCTGACCCCACACTGTGCAGACAGCCTGACCCAGTCTTGGCTCAGAGTTGGCTGCAGCCAGCACCAGCAATTCCTCAAGGTGAAAGCTTTCTCCAGCGGGTCACTGGGGCTGCATCTGAGTGGTTTTCTGTTCTCGGAATCATTTATTTCTGGTGTCAGGGAGGCCCAGGCTGGCTTTCCCACTGGCTGTAAATGCTTTGAGTATCATCGATTCCCCTGCTCCCACCCCTAGAAATCTGCTAGAGCAGCAAGTCTATGTCTGGGATTCCTAGTAGGGGTAGGGGAGAGAAGGGCCAGAGTGGTTTTGCTTTCCTGTCAGCTGGCAGTGGGATGCTGAGCTCCTGGGAGCAGCTTCTTGGTCTGGATGCTATGTGGAGCTTCCTGGTCTGCAGCAGGCGTGTGACTAGTTGTTCACCCCCAGACTCACAATGCTACCTTACACTTCTCTCGCAACCTACCCTGTCTCAGGGTCACTGGGTGCACTCCTGAGCCTGACTGGGGCTCCTTCATCAGAATGCTGCTTCTTACCTTCAAAGATGCCCCCAGATTTCCATTTCCCTCTTCCTGTCATAGGCTGCAACTGTCCCCCTGCCCCCACCACCAGGGCTGATGCTGAATGCCAGGCTGTAGCATCACAGTAGTGTGCAGGAGACTTGGTGATCTCATGTGACCCTATCGGTGTGTGTCTGTCTCTGTGTGTGTCTGTGTGCTGTGGCTTATGTTTGCCTTCACATATTCTTCAGGTTTGCACATGATCCTGCATTTATCTGCTTGTAACTTGCTATAGGCATTTGAGTGCCTATTATGTGTGAGTCTAGAGTTTGTGCCCATGTACGTGTCTGTTCATGGTGTGTGTGTGTGCCTGTGTGTGAGTGTGTGGGTTGTGTCTGTGTGCATGAGGATGACTGTGAGTGTGTCTCTCACCAGTCCACCCCCATTCTTCCTAGTCCTTTTCTTCCTGTCATCCAAGGATTTATGGAAAATGCCAGAGAGGAGATGGTGGCTGGGGAGGGGAGGGCCTCAGATACAGGTCTCTTTGCCCTCAGAGCTGATCTGGAGCCAGAGGGGGCAATATTTCCCAGGCTCTAAGAGCCTCTCCTGAGAGAAAAGCATCAATCTGCTTGTCAGAGGGAAAATGGCTATTTGTCCATGTCTGGAAGGACCCAAGGGCAGGGCTGGCTCTGAGTCATAGCTGTCTCTGGCCACACAAAGCAGGGGCAGTGGCTTAGGGAGTGGGTAGGCTGTGGAGTCTGTGGTTGATACCAGTGGGCCACTTGCTGAGGGTGGGGGTAGGGGGAGGTGGTGGCTGCAGCTTGGTGGAGACAGGAGGGTCTAGAGAGGTGGGGGGGCTGAAAGAAAGGAGCCTGGTTGAATTTTTATCAGGGCCGCTGGCAGCTGGATAAGAGACTGGTGATACTGAGTGTTGAGGGTTGGAGTGAAAGCAGCATTTCCTTTTCATGAATCATGAAGGACACGGCAAACTCAGGACCCAGAGACACTCCAAAGCCTGGCCCACTTCACAGGAACCGTGGTGACAAGAGGCTTTGGGTGGTGAGAGAGCTCTATTAGGGTGCTCTCTGAAGAAGAGTCAGCCTCATCTCTCTTTTTTCACTTTGTTTTCCCTGCATCTTCTCCTCAATGTCTGAGGCAAGTTCTGAGAATCTTTCTACCTAGGTTGGTGTTTGCTGAGTGACTGCTTGGGAGAATGGAACTCTTTAGGTCACATTCTGGGCCTAAGGCATGGCTCTGCCTCAATCTCTGACCAGATGCTCCTCTCTGGGCCTTCATTTCTACCTGCACAGTGGCTAAGGTCTTTCATGGTCTGTCCATTTATTGTCCCATGGTTGGTAAGACCCTTCAAAGAGTCAGAGGCCAAGCTGGGCTGGAGACAAACCCATCCATGCTCATGCCATCACCCCCTTTCTGCTTTGTGCCAACAATCTGAGTACTAGGCCCATGGGTGAGGCTTCTGTGTTGTTGGACCTTGGAGGGTATTGATGACCCTGAGTAGTAAGTGGTCAGGAATCTGTGGCCACTAGGCTTGGCTAGTGACCTTCTGGGCTTGGCTCCACATCTGGGGACAAATGGGGAGAGGACTGAATGGAAGCCAGAGTCACAGTCTGTAGATGGGGATTTGGCAGAGTGCAGTCCTGGGTGATTTCTCCTGGTGCAAGTGACACTCATAAGTGAGGAGAACATGTTGCACATGTTCATTTACTCATTTGTCATTCATTAACTAAGCATTTACTCTGTTAACAGATGTTAGCAGAACCTCTCCTTTAGTGTAAAGGTACCCAGACTACTTCTAGTCTTTCAGCTTCTTGGTATATTAAGAAGTGCTGTCCTTGAATTCATGCCCTTCTGGAGTTCTTTCTCATGTTGGCTCTGGGCTGAACTTGTGACTTGCTTGGGCAAACAGAATGATGCATTAGGGGTATTTGTATATTAAGTCAGGTCCTTCAAGGGGCACTTAATGCTACCTGTAGAGGAGCCATCGTAGCATCCTAGAAGGTTAAAAAGCCCTGTGAAAAGAGAGAGGGAGGTGCAGGCTACCTTAGCCATGTCAGCCACCTAGCTAAGTACTAGGCCCATGCATGGGGATGTCTTGCTTTGTCCTTTCCCAGTTGAAAACACCAGCTGGCAGCAAATGCTTGAGTGAGTCAGCTGAAACCATCTGTTATAGAGACAAATTATTCAGTTGACCATAGACAGATTGCCGATTTTAGGCCACTAAGGTTTTTTTTTTTTCCTCAGAAAGAGAAATTTGAGTGTAAGAGCAGAGGTACTACCAGAACAAAAATTTAAAACATGTGGATAGACTCTGGGGCTCAGTAGCAGTTGATGACTGGACAGATGACAAGGGTGTAGAGTTGGGAGGGTAGAGAGGAAACTATTATTGGAGTCGGAAGAAAGGACAGCCTTTGTTATATTGTAGTAGAACAATTATTTAGGAGAGTAGAAAGTACAACTAATGAACCTGTGGGTCTGGCAAAAGAGATTTCCAGAAAGAAGTTTGAAAGTGCCTATTTACTTCTTTTAGCAGCATATAATCAGGCATTAGAAGATAAAAAAGAACTCAAGAAAGAAATATAGAAAAATAGAAATTTCAGGATGATCACTTTGGCAAAAATTATCAGAATAAAGATCTCAGGGCAAAATGAATCAAGATTGTGGCTGTAGGACTTTTTGTTTAGAACATAGGAGGACTTAAGGATGTGCTCAGGCAGATCCACTTTGACAAAAGAGCTTCTAATACACCTGTTACAACCACCCAAAGTAGAAAAAAAAATCATAGCTTGGAAAGTGTTATATTATCTTTGAAGCATGTGATGATTCCCAGTCAGATTACTTGGAAACCTATAAATTTTAAAGAGAATTGTCCTAGCAAAACACCACTAGTTTGGATTAAAAGGAACAGAAACAGGAAAATAAAAAGAGAATCAGGACTCCCAACTTTTCACAGGCAAGAAGCAGGTGGAGAGAGTCACCCAGCTGTTACTATGATCTATTATTGCTCCTAGAGTTGCGAGAATTGCTGACATATGCTCAATCAGATTTCAAAATTGCGAAGGAACAGTGACTTTATGTACCCTCATCTACTCCCTTTTAAAATGACTAAGTCTCTATGGTGATAACCTGTCCCTGTTTCCCCATACTTTGCTAAATGTGTTGAGATAAAATAACTTGTCTCTTTAACTCACTGGTTTCTGGATCAACATGAACGCTATCTAAGGAACTGGATCTAAAGAGCCCCATTCACACTTGAATCTGATTTAAAAGATTACATCTTGGACTTGGAAACATAGCTGTAATTAGCTGAAAATGTGGGGGTATTGTGTAAGGATGAGTGTGGGAGGGATGTGACTCACTGGGACCATAGGACAGATTATGATGGATCATTATAACACTGGGCTTCAGTGGATCCTGCCTTCCCATATTCACACATCCTTATAAGTGATGTTGCTCTTGTTTCATTAATAAGTCATCAATTTTCTACACTTTTGTATCTGGGATGGCTTAATAATTTTCTTTTTTTTCCAATAGGATTTGACACAAGCAAGTCTGTGACTCCCACAGCTAGGCTTTCAGAGGCCCTTGATACTTCTAATTTCCCTCTCTTGAAATGGTACCTAATATGACACCACCATGTGAAGAAGCCAGTCTAATATAATGGAAGGTGAGAGGCTAAGTGGAGGGCGGCTGAGACTTGGGGATTAGACACGTGAATGAGGCTGTCTTGTACTTTCCAGACCTGCTGAACCTCTGGGTGAATACAGTTAAATGAGTGAATCTAGGAGAACCCAGAAGAAGAATTTCCCAGCCAATCAAAAGATTCATCATAAATAATAAATCATCATTGCCAGTGGTATTATGTGTTATGCAGCAACAGATAACAGATACTTGTAGTTTTCATGAGTTTAAAGAAGTAGCTACATTTATACATTATTTATAGCAGTATTAATTGGCTTAACTTTTTTTTTTAGAAGGATGCTTTCAAAACACTTGGGTAGATGTAAATCTCAGTCTAGGCACTCAAGTGTATTAGAAGTACACATGTTCTTCATTTCCTTGTAAACAACCTAATAATGATGTTGCCTCTGTCCCACAAAGGTAATGGAAAATTACATTTTAGCAATTATTAAGCATCCTCTGCCCCCTTGGGGACCTCACCAGCATATGGAGGTTGATATGGTGCATGGAAAATTGCCTCTAATCACCAATCTATCATGGTTGCTGTTAATTCTTAAGTCCCTCAGCTTCTGCCTCCATGTCCTCCAGTGTCCCTCTATTCCCATGCTCTACGTGGGGGATAATTGGCGCAAGGGCCCTGACCTCTTGAGTGTCACTCTTTGGGGGGACCTCAGGCACCCCAATGACTTCTGGTCCATCTTCAAAATTACTCTTTTCTTTGCTTGAAGGATAACACATGTTCATAGTTCCTTGTTTATAGAATGACAGAAATAGGCACTTTTCCTTCACTTTCTCCCATCACTTCCTTCAGCCCAAGCTGGTAATGTTGTACCTTTTTAATGTTATTTGGAAATCACTTCAGCTAAATAGCCAAGTTCATTAATGCAAGTCCCACTTTCTACCCAATCATAGAACATAATCCATTCAGGCTCTTGGCAACATTATGATAAGGATGACTTTTTTTCCAGTTTCCAATAACATGCTCCTCATTTTGTCTGAGATATGTCTTTAATATTAATGTTTATAACAATTTCTGTTCTTGATGATATTTTTTCTTTAAGATGGCAGAAACTTTCTGTACCATCTACTTAACTCCCATTTGAGCACTCACCAGAATCTCTTTAAGGGTTCATGTTTGTATAGTGATCTCTTTAAGAATATATCAGCTTTTTCTATCATTCACTTCAAAATTATTCTATT
Organism: Uropsilus gracilis; assembly: GCA_004024945.1. NCBI lineage: Eukaryota > Metazoa > Chordata > Mammalia > Eulipotyphla > Talpidae > Uropsilus > Uropsilus gracilis. The sequence continues at coordinate 81,626 of PVHY01003790.1, forward strand.
GTCTACCTATTGTCCAATTCTGCAGTCCCTCTATATTTTAGTTATTTATTACAATAGCATCATTTTCTGTTACCATAACATGTATTGGTTTTCCAGGATTGTTGAAACAAATGATTATACACTGAAGGCTTAAAAAAACCCAAAATTGATTCTTTCACATTTCAGGAGGTCAGAAGTCCAAAATCAAGGTGTCAGTAGAGTTGATGGCTTCTGAAGGTGTTAAAAGAGATCTATGCCCTATGTCTTTTTAAGTTCTGGAGCTGCCAACAATACTTGATGTTCCCTCCACTCCCCATCCCCATTCAATCTCTGCCTCCATCTTCATATGGTTGTCTTCCTTGTGTGTTTTTCTGTATAGTTTTCTTATCAGGTCACCAGTCCCTGGATTTAAGGATCACCCTGTTCCCAGAATGTCATTTTAACTAATTAAATCTGGAAATATTTTATTTCTAATAAGGTCACATTTTGGGGCTCCAGATGAACAAAGATTTTGGGAAAACATTGTTCAACCTACATATAGATGTAAATTAATCTTTGAAGGATAACTATTGGCCGCATTCACAGATATAATAGCTATGACAGAAAGAACAGATTTACTTCAAAAGAGGCTTTAAAACCACCCTTTCTCGGTTTCCACCCTAAGATGTGTTACCCTTCACAGGATTCATTGAACTTGTCTACCTCTACCTAGACTCTTTAAATGAGATATACACTGGTCACTCCAATTAAAAGTTTAAATCCCTCACATACCCAGACATTTAAAATCCCATGTCTCTGCTTTATTTTCTTACAAGTATTTATCATCATGTAACAAACCTTGTATTTTGGTTATTTGCCTTCTTTATTGTTTGTTTTCCTCACAAGAGTCTCTTCTATGGAAGAGTTTCCATTCACTGTCTTCATATACATTTTTCTAGCACCTAGAACAGTATCTGGCGCATATCAGGTGATCAATAAAAAGTTATGAGATGACTGAATGCATTCCTGGGAGAAGAAATTCCTGGAAAGTGTGTGGCTAGGCTAGCTTCTGTAGACAGAGTTCATTTTTTTCACTGGGCAAATTTTGCCCTTTTAAGTCACTTAATGAGTTGTTAGAAAGACAGTGTTAGGCCTCTGGAGTTCTCAAGTAGAACCCTAAGGGTTTGCTTGACAACCTTAGTGTCTAGAGAGATAATTGGGTTGGTTGATTGACGGGGAGTAAGGAACAGAATACGAGCTCTGGGCCTTTGGGCTGCCACTGACCCTTTGGGTCACCTCTAGAACTTTGTTCTTTGTCTCCCTGGGCACCTGGCTACCTGACCTCAGCCTCCTTCACCTGACTGTCAGGAAAGCGGTTGCTTTCTCTCCTGGCCTCTGTTTCCTCTGTCAGGGATGAGAGAATTAAAGACAAAATGTCTCAAAATCACTCTGAACTTGAAGGAGGAGGGTGCCAATCAAGCTGAGAACGTTATTAGTAAAAAGACAATTCCTTTGAAAATGGAAATTGCCATATCACACAATCTCCCAACCATGGGGTAGAATTAATGAGGGATTTGCTCAAGATTCACAACTTCAAAATGATCTTCCAGGTGGCCAAAGGAAATTCACATTTACACTTCAATCAGGAATTCCTTTGTAGCAAGTAAGAGGGGAGGGTTTAATTTTCTGAGATCACAAATGGCCATCCCCTTCTGGAGAGGAAGAGAGTCCTTGATAAAGACCGCCCAGTATCTGTGAACTCTCCAACTAATTAGAAAAGTGAATCTCATTTCACGGATTTCAGTTCCTATTAAATTATTCTGAGCTTGTTGGTAATGAAGCTGTGTGTTTGTTTCTTAAGAAGAAAACATCAGAGGAAAAAAAAGAATGAGGTGTGAGGTGATGCTGTTTATTCCCCAACTTCATTCTGTTAATTGAGGAAATAACGTATGACTTAATGTACATCACAATGTCATCACCACAGCACTTACTGTAGCTATTAAAAGAGTCACGTGTACTTGGCCCATAGGGGGAAGCTATCTTAGCCTGACGAAAACTCAGACTTATAGGGGTCACTGAACCATGGTCACAGGAGCATCTTCAGTGAGGGTGTAATTGTCTTCAGACGTACAGTCCAATCAAGGTCATCCCAACCTCTTCTCAGAGCCCACATTTCCCTGGGAGAATGACAGGCTTCCCTTAGGGGCTACGGTCCCAACCATGGGAGGAAATGTTAACATCTCTTGAAAAAAGTGGTTAATGTAGGTCACGGCACTGACACATCTCACACTCAGGTGGCCCTAAAGTCTCCTCCCGTCAGGACTGACTTTGTGTTCTGGAATCTAACTTCTCTCATTGAACTGAAACCTCCATTTCACTTTCATCGGTGCCAAGTGTGTCCACATGCTGTTGACACTTACCTATTTCAGCAATTTACTTTAGCTAGGTATTTACACACCTTGACTAATCTCTACTGCTTAACTCACAGTACTTAATACTCTAATGTCTGAACACCTGGATGAGTTCTGTCCTTTTATAAATCCTGCAGAGGATTTATAAAAGAAAGTTCAGCCCTCTCTCTGGTGACTGGTTTCCTATTAGGCTGGTAAATAAGATACGCATGTAGGATGAGAAAGAACAGAATATGCTACTTCTTTTTTTAAAGTCCTTGTTACAGTTGTAAATGTACAATTACTTGTAATAATTCTTTGTTTATGGTTGTATTCCATAGATTCCAAAATCCCTCTGTCTTGCTCAAAGTCTAGCTTGCCTGGAACATGACACATGCTTGACAAATATTTGTTGAATGCTAGTGGAAGGCTTGAAGCAGTAGAAAAAGCTAAGGATCTATAGTACCAGACCACTTCCCAACATGTATTAATTCCCTCTTCTTTTTGAGCTGTGGTAGACACTAAGTTGTCTCTTTCACTACCATTTCAAATCCTCTTCTAGGCTACTTTCTTGTACTATGGGGGTGGAAAGCTAGAAATAATGTGTCCCAGGCTTTTTCCAGTGGAGTCTGCTAGTGGTCTGCAGTCTGCTAGGTGGGACCTGATACCCAAGTGAACAGTGTCAGGGCCTGTACAGAGTCACTGGACCTCCTAATGCACTAGTGATACTTGCTGAAAGCAGCCACTGCTAATAGGTTCTCTTGTGCCCTTCCCAAACTCAGATGTGGCCTGACCGTCAGGAGGTTGGTTCTATTTTCTCTCTTCTAGAGGCTGGGTGGGAGTTTGTGGCTGCCTTGATGAACAAAGTTTGGTGGAAGTGATACGGTCTGACTTCTGAGGCTAGGTCATGAAAGGAGACATGAGATTACTATTGCTTACCTCCTCCTTGACTCCCTCACTCCCAGGCTCCCAGGTCACATGGAGAGCTGCAGGAGTCTGTGGTAGGAATTTGGGAAAGCTTTCTTCACTTCTACTAGTTAGCCGCAAGAAGAGATGATCTCTCATCTTCATCATGTGTGATGACTGGAAATGTCCGAGAACATCTAGCCACCAGCTAGAGTGCAGCAGTTTTAAGACAAGCATAGAGGAAAACTACAAAGTGCCCTGTTTAGCCTCTTTCCTTCTATCTTTCGGCTCTCTGATATGTGAAATACAAACTCTGGCACATATTAAAGATACTCTGAGTTGAAGCTTTTCGTTATTTGTTGCTGAAAACATCCTCATGGATTTAGAATTTTTTCATTGATGGTTGTGATCTGTTTCTTCCCTTCCTGTGTATCCATGTCTGGGGACCAGTTCTGACCCAGAGGAGCCACTGAGGCTACAGAAAGCCCAGGCATAGCTTTCTGTATGGGATTTGGATCCATTTTTTAGAAGTTTTCATCATTTCAGCAGGACCTGCTTTGCCTCTTTTCCTGAGTTATATGTGAGAATTGTGCCTCCTTTGATTCTTTGATCGTTCCTGAGAAGTGGAGTTGGAGGTCAGGAGTGACCCTTCATTTTTATAGCTGCAGAGATTAGTTGCCTGGAGAACTTTCATAGGTTTCAGAGAGTGAAATAGAAGGGACCACACTCTGGAGTCAGACAACTGTAGGTTGAGTCCTGACCTCTTCCTCACTATCTGTGTGGTTTAAACAGGTGACTTAATCTTACTGGTCCTCAGTTTCTGTGTTTTAGGGGTGGGTGTATCAATCTGTTCAGAAGATGCAATGTGGCAGCCTGTCCTGACCTGATTCTGATATACAATTATATTTGGGTGGCTGATAAAGTACTTTCATAAAAAGTTGAGTTTGTTTATAGGTGTATACAAATGTCCAAATTTACCAAACACATTCAAATATGCAGAATATATCTTGTAAATAAAGCTGTTGAAAGTTTGTTTGCAGTGTTGTAAAATGAAGAGATTTTTATTTCAAACTCAGAATATCTGGCTTCTCTGGGAGGAAAAAAGGAAATATTTGGCAGTGTGAAGCCCAAATTCCAACTGGCAGAAGACCTGGCCCCTTTGATGGGGTGTGCTGCTTTCATTGGGTGCTGCTTTCATTTCACCAGCACCTCTTACCCAGTGACTGCTGTTGCCGGACCCCTGGAAAGGGTTAAATTTGTGACCTCTGACCAGGCTCATGCATTTGTCATGAGGCTTGGTCTTGGAGCATGATCTGCAGATCAGTGGTATCTGGAACTTGCTGGAAATACAGAATCTGGGGTCTCACCCTGTATATCCTGAATCAAAACCTGCATTTTAGCCAGGTCCCTTGGGAATTCTGTGCACATTCCAGCTTGAAAAACACTGACTGAAGATCAGAATAATGTTTAAAAGTCACCCAGTTCAGCGTGGGCACCTACCATGGATGGAGTGTGGCCCTATCATTGGGTCCTTGCAGCAATTCATTGCACAAGAGTTCATCCTCATATGCATGACTTGCCAGGATCTCATAGCCAACAGGTGGCAGAGCTGGGATCCAAACGCAGGACTACCTAACCCAGAGATTTAGTGTTCATCCCTCCCTATCTCTCTCTCCCCAGAAGAGGAAGAATTTATGTGCAGAGATGGGAGCCTTAGAGGGCATCTGTGGGACCCAGGCTTAGCTCTAGGGCTAAGATCACCCCCAGGTGCCCTTGGAGTCTCACTCCCCTCTCTCAGCTCAGGACCCTAAGCTCAGTGGGGAGTAAGGCTCAAAGGGAAGGAAGGAATGGAGGAGAGGGGAGAAGAACATGAAGAGGGAGAGAAGAAGGGAGGAAGGAAGACAGCCACAAGGCCTGTTCTCAGCTACTTACCCTGGCCTTGGCCTCTGGGGAAGGATAGTTGATTAGTTAGGACTTGAGAAGAGATGCTGATAAAACATCTAAAGGTTTCCTAGTGTCTCTCCCCACCTCACCAGGGAGGAGGCAGTGATATCTATGGTTTAGGGGATGTAGGGACTACAGTCTGGCTTCTCTCAACTTTTCCCTCAAAGTCTCACGAAGGCTGCTGGGGTGCTCATCCTCACTAGCTAAGCAGAGAAAGGAAAGCAAATTTTTCTGAGAAAACTTTTACCTTATATTTTATTAGTAAAATTGGTCTGGGAAATGCTTTTAGTTTAGTTTAGTTTTTAGCCAGGCTTCTTTGTTCTGTCATCCTCTTCCCTACCCCACCCCTCAGACAAGGGTTGTATTAATGAGAAAGTAGAAGGGATAGATGAACAGCTAGGTAGCTAGTAGTCTGCCACAAATGGGACACAAGACAGAATTACTGACTCCTTGAATCGGAATGGCCACCCCACATCCCAGGACAGTCACTAGGGCTTCACTATGCTCTGGGAATGGGAGGCTCTGCCTCTCATCCCCACCCCAACCCCTCCCCCTGCCCTACCCAGGGAGGGCACTTCTAACTCAATGAGTGTGCTCAGTGGCCCTGGTTCCATGTGTCTGGGACAGCTGGACCACAGCCTCCCTGCCCTGGCTGCACACCTGTTAGAAACTATAGTTAGAACAGTAAATCTAGGGGCAAGGAGACGAGAGAGGCCAAGGAGAAAGGGAAAAATAGAAAGGCCAGCTCCCTGCGTCCTTTGCCAGGGAGGCTAGCACACAAAGATGCAGGGGTCCTCAAGACGGAACAGCCTGTGGGCAGTTTGGGGGCCAGCCTGGAATTAAGAAGGTGGTTGACATGGTTTGGGGGCCTGGGAATGCCTGTGCTGGCACAGAGCTTGTCCTGAGAAACCCTAAGAAACACTTGTGCAGTCAGCCTGCAACAGGCTTGGATTGTGGCACCCGCAGGCAGGCTGGAGGCTTTGTGGCTCCTCTCCCCATCCTTTCCACTGGGGAAAGAAGGGAAGGATTACAAAGAAATGAAACAAATTAGATGAGATAGGTTTGCCATACTGTTAGCAATGGAAATGATTCACATATTAGTTACTTTAAAAGAACTCAATCTGACCTAGTAGATTGTTGTACTATAAAACAATTTCTTACAGATACTCACAGATGCTCACTAATTTAATTTTCCTTATTAAAATAGCTCATTCACAAGCAGCCCATAACATAGAAGATGATCCTTCAAAAAGCAGTAGAAATAGGAATGATTCATATCAGATGGTGTCAAAGCCAATGATAGAAAAATTATAGGTTAAAGTTATTAATGCAAACCTGAATCACTATAGACTGAAATTAACCTAATAACTCACAAAGAACTAAGTTGAAAAGAATTTTATAGTGAAAATAGCAAGGTGATCTGTAATGAAAAAAACCACAGCCAGTTCAAGATAACACAGATGAAGTCCTGACCTTGTATCTTTCCTGAAAATTGTGACATTCTAACCCTTTGCCAGTGTGTGTGCAGGGTAGGAACTGGACATTACTAAATTTGTGTAGCAGTCAGATTTCTTTGCAAAGGTCGAAATCCAAGTCCTGGGTCATTACAGTGTCTGAATAGCACATGTTGACAAACTTTCATAATGCCCTCATTAACTTACTAGCTAGTAACTCTTAATTGTTCAAAAATAAAAGTCTATAGAAACAGGAGTCAATGGACTGTAAGAACTGAAAAGAGACCTGTGGCTTGGTCAGCACCTCATGTCATTTGTGTATACTGCTTGGACAAATAGCCATCCTCCTGGAGGACTTTCTCCTGCAAATATTTCTTTCCTGTATGGGTAATGATATGAAAAACTTTCTCTCTACTAATTGTTTCCATTAGCACACCAACAGGCTGTAATGACAGCCACCTTAACACGTTCTTGATTTCACATCCCCTCCAGCTATTCCCATAGTTCTCTCCTGGCCACAAAACTTAAGGAGTGTCTAATCTTTGGTGTTCCCAGTTCTCCTCTCTTCTGCCTTGAGTTATTCTAGAAGATTTTTGAGCCTATTATCCTACAGAAATGACTTTTTGCAAGGTTACCATTGACTCCTCAATGATGCCCTTAGCATGCATCATCAGTAGGGTAATCAGGCTTGTGCTTTTTTCAAGCTTTAAAATGAAAAACCTCATATTCCAGGAACTACCCTATTCCTGGGTAAGTCCAGATGCTAGCTCACCATGTTGCTGAGTTCATCCACTTGTGGTTGTACAAGTAAGCTCTCATCTTACTTGACCTCACAGAAACCTTAAAAAAAAAAAAAAACAATTGATTGAGAAGTAATATGCATACACCAAATCACATATATTTTAAAATATATAAATTAATTTTAATAGTTGACATAGGTATATATCCCTGGAATTATCACAGCAGTCGATATGATATTTGCAGTCAGCATGTCCTGCAAAGGTTGCTTTATGATCATTTGCAATCTTTCTTTTGTTTGTCTCATGCCTGCCCCCGCTTCACCCAATCTACAGATGTCTTAGTTATCAACAGCTATGTAACAACCACCAAGCTTGCCGGCTGAAAACTACAAATGTTTTGTATCTCTCATTTTTTGTGGGTCAGGAATCTGTGTCCAACTCACCTGGGTGCCTCTGCCTGAAGGTCTCATGAGTGTAACCAAGGTGTCAGCTAGGGCTGTGATCTTGCCTTACATCTCAACCAGATCAAGGTTTGGTTTCAGGTTCATTTATATGAAGTTGGCCAGGCTCAGTTCCTCACAAGCTATTGAACTGAGGACTTCTATTTCTTATTAGTGGTTGACTGGAAGCCTTGCTCAATTCCCTACCATAAAGGCCTCTCCATAGAGCAGCTTACACATGGCAGCTGGCAGAGATGGGACGAGGGGAGAATATGAGAGAGAACAAGCAAGATGAAAGTTTCCATCTAACCTCATGGTTAAATATCATAATTTTGGCTATGTTTGGCTCATTAGAAGTGAGTCACTAGGTTCCACCCACTTTCAAGGGGAAGGAATTACACAAGGGTGTGAATAGCAGAAGGTGGCAATTATAGGGAGCCTATCGCACAGGCAATCGTTGGCTTGTTACTGTCACTGTGCATTAGTGTGTATTTTCTAGATATGGACTAGATATGGACTCATCCAGTATTTATCTTTTTAAAAAATTATTTACTTAGCATAACTGTTTTGAACTTAATTTTTATTGTTGCATCTATAAAAAGTTTCCCAAAGTGATTGCACTGTTTTATGTTCATCTGGCAGTGTATGAGAATTCCAGTTTCTCTACACCCTTGTCAACACTTGTTATGATCCATCTTTTTTATTTATCTATCCAAATAGCTGTGGTAGAAATAGCTCATTGTGGTTTTAATTTGCATGTTCATAATAATTAATGATTGAAACTCTACAAATTCTTACTTGCTTTTCATATAAATTCTTTGGTCAAGTGTCTTTTAAAATCATTTACCTACTTTTAATCAGGTTATTTATTTTCTTTCTATTTAGCTTTGAGAATTATTTATATATTTTCAATAAATGTCCTTTAGCAGGTATATGGTTTACAAATAGTTCCTTCTAATCTGTGATTCATCTTTAATTCTCAGTATAGTATCTTTCAAAGAACAGAAAATGTTAATTTTGAGGAAATTTATCAATTTTTCTTTTACAGACTGTACTTGTGATGTCATATCTAAGAAATCTTTACCTAATCTAAGGTCACAAAGATTTTCACCTGTTTTCTCCTAGAAGTTTTGTAGTTTTAGTTAAGGATTTAGCTTTATGATTCATTTTGAGTTAATTTTTGTAAATTAAATTTTGTAGTGTGAGGTATGAATTAAAATTAATTTTTCTTGATCATGGAGTACCAATTGTTCCTATATCACTTATTGAAAGAATATCTTTCTTCCATTGAATTAATTTTGCTTTGTTGCTAAAAATCAATTATCCATATATATGTGAATCTGTTTCTAGACTCATTCTGTTTCATTGATTTATTTGTCAGTCTTTATAGAAACACTTATCTTGATAACTATAGCTTTAGAGTAAATCTTATCAGGCAATGTTAATCCTTTCACTTTTTTATTCTTTTACAGCATTGTTCCTCTAGGTCTTTTTAATTTTAATTTCATTATGAACTTTAGAAACAGCTTGTCAATTTCTTCACAAAATGGCTGCTGGTGTTTTGATTTGGATTGTTTTGAATCTATAGCTCAATTTGGGAGGAATTAACCTCTTATCGAATCTTCAAATCCATGGGCACAATGTACCTTTCCTTTCTTTAATTTTTCTCAGCAATATTTTGTAGTTTTCAGTGTTCAGGCCTTCCATACCTTTTGTCAGACTGACCCATAAGCATTGATCCTTAGTTATCCCTAAATTGAGTTTTCTATTCTTGTTCATTTCACTATTTAACCTCCTTTTCATTTCCGTAATCATTTAAAAAAATGTTAAGATTTAGCTTTCCATTAAAATATAATTGTTTCCCAATCATTTCTAGAAAAATTGCAGCATGCAAGAGATATTTTTGTCTCTTTACTTCATTTACTTAAAGATATATGTTGGAAGCCTCACTTAACTAGTATATAGAAATGGTTCTTTTTAAAAATAGCTGCACACAATATATCAATATAGCATGATTTATTCAACAATCTCCTTTGGGAGGGAGGCTTTCATACTTACAAATAATTCTGTAATGAAGAGCTTTCCATACTGTCTTTTTGAATTTTTGCCATTTTTGTTTGAGATTTATTCTTAGAAGTTGAATGCTGGGTCAAAGAGTAAATACAGAGGTAATTTTGCTGACTATCTTTCTATGAGAATTATAAATTTTTCCACCACTATAGTATGAAAATGCTCATTTCTCTGTGCTATACTAACAAGAATATATTGTGAAATTTTTGAATTTTTACCTGTCTAATAGATGAGGATGAAATCTCAGTTTGCATTTCTCTCATCATCAGCAAGATTGAGCATCTTTTCATATGGTTAAGAGACATTTGCATTTCTTTTCTGTTAATATCTCTTGTTTATTTTCCTATATTGCCAGGGTCCTCTCTATTTATAAACTTTAAGAAATTCTGACAGCATGAACTCTTTGAAATAGAAATTGAAAGCATTTTTTCCTAATGTGTTGGTGCTGACTTTTCTCTTGATATAACAAAAAGTCCAGACTAGGTAGTTATCACCAGTGGCTCAGTGGCCTTTTGATGTCAGGGGCAGAGGGTATCTGAGATTCTGTGGACCTTTTCTCATGGTCATATTATGCCTGTGTCAGGGAAGAAGGAACAAGGAAGACATAACTCCAGAAACATTGATCTCTTTTTTTTTCTAGGAAGGCAAAAACTTTCTCAAGAGTGCTCAACAAATTTGCATTCATAAGTCATAAGTAGGCTCATAAGTCATAATTGGGCTCTTTATCTCTCCTTTCCAGTTTCAGAGAAAGCTGGGAATGAAAATAGTGTCTTATTTTTCCAGCATCTGGAGCAGAGGATGGAATGCATGTTGAGTTTTCCAGCCAACCACTGTGGACAGGAATGGGTACATTTACCTCAAATGGAAGACTCAACCTTTCTCCCATTCTGTTATTTGTCTACAAATCCAAAGAGAACTAACTGTTGGGCAGGCAACAACAAAAGAGAGTTCAGTCCTGGATTCATCAACGGAGGTTGAAGGTCTGCAGCATGGAAGGTGAGAAGACATCTAGACCTGTGTTCTACCCTCAGAGCTGATGCTGAAGGAACATTGCTGCATGGGAGCAGGTCCAGGGGACAGCAACTAGGTCAAAGTGAGAGGGTTCCAGAAACCTTCCTTGTCAAAAATAATTTAGTATTATTATAATTTTACATAAGACAAGATATGGAAGGGAGGAAGATATATCTCATTGCAAACATGAAGGACTGATATGTGGAAGAAATCAGATTTGATCTTTGGTAACAGTGTATGTTATCATGAGGCAGATTTTAATTAATTTTAAATAAGCATTTTTCACTAATTTAATGAGTTGCTTCATGAGGTAATACCCACGGACAATCAATCTTACTGCGCCCATGGTTTTAGCTCCTGTTGCTCTCAGTTTCATCCTCATCACTGTGTCAGTGGTTCTGTAGTCTGGGTCACTAATTCAGACCTCTCTGCAAGGGTCCCAGGGCTCCAGGTGTTTGTCTTCTCCACTGACAGTGAAACTCTTTCCTGTTCAGAATTGGGTCAGTCAAGATCTAATCAGAAAATAGAAACCAGTTGAATATTTAAAATAGAGGGACTTTACGAAAAGCAATTTGTTAAACACGTGACAGAAGGTTAAGAAGCCAAACGACTCAAAGGTAAGCAGACCCTTTCTGGAGGGTCATCCAGCAAGAGCTGGAGCCTCACTGGCCTGTCTGGCAGGAGTTGGAGACATGGGGAAGACCCAACATGCTGTTAAAGCAGAGACGGAGGGAAAATAGTCTGCCTCTTTCACTTTCACCCACTTACCTGAATGTGCTCCCTAGGGATCAAACACCAATTGTGTTTTCCTCCCCCTCCTCTCCAGAAGTCAGATGACATATGAATCTGGGGAACACAGCCAAGCAGAGCAGGAGAAAGGTGAGAGGAAATGGGAAAAGCACAGGAACACAGGTCAAGGAGGCATAAAAATTGTTTTAGGTTTTAAGCTATTCTCTTCTTGTTGTTGGGCATGTAGGTTGTTTGCACAAACTGCCTATTGTAAACAGCGCTACAATAAACATAGAACTACATATGACCCTTCAAAATAGTGTTTTTTCCCCCCTTGGAGAAAAAAGGAGCAGAATTGATGGAGCATTTGATATATCTATTTTTAATATTTTGAAAATTTTCTGCATAGTTTTCCATATAGAGGTTGGACCAGTCTACATTGCTACTATCTGTGTATGAGGATCCTTTTTCTCCACATCCTTACTTGTTTCTGGTTTTTTGGTTTGTTTTGATTTGGGCCATTCTCACAGGGGAGAGGTGGTCCCTTACTGTGGTTTCGATTTGTACATCTCTGATGATAAGTGATGATGAACATTTTCATTTATGCCTCTTGGCCCGTTTGTATGTCTTCTTTGGAGATGTGGCCTATTTAGTGCTTCTGCCAATTTTTTGAGTGAGTTGTTTTTTTGTTGTTGAGTTGTATAAGCACTTTGTAGAACTTCAATATCAATCCCTTGTCAGGTGTATAATGTTTTCTCCCATTCAATAAGGTGTCTTTTCATTTTGGTTGCTAAATCTTTCGCTGTACAGAAACTTTTTAGTTTATGGAGTGCCAGTTGTTTATATTCTCCTTGATGCTAGAGATGAATCTGCAAAGATGTTACAGAATTTTATGTCATGGAATATTTTGCTTATAAAAGTCTTTTATCCATTTTGAGCTGATTTTCATGTGTGGTGTGAGGAAGTGATCTAGTTTCATTCTTTTGCATGGTTTCGCAACACATTTATTGAAGAGAATTTCCTTTTTCCAGTGTGTATGCTTTTCTGCTTTGTTATATATTAGTTGTTCGTTAATGTGTAGTTTTTATTCCTGGGCTCTCAATTCTATTCCATTGGTCTGTATGCCTGTTTTATTCCAGCACCATGCTGTTTTAATTATTATTTTTGGTGTTTGAAATTATTTTTTTGAAGTTTGAAATTTGGAAGTTGGAAATTTTCCCCCTTTTAGTAAGGAGAAAGAATTTTGATTATTTGGAGTCCACTGTGGTTCCTATGAATTTCAGTAATAATTATTCTATTTGCTTGAAGAATACCATTGAGATTTTTTTGGGATTGAAATGGATCTGTAAATTTCTTTTGGTGATGCTTTTGGATGGTCATTTTGAGGATGTTCATTCTTTCTCTCCATGAGCAGGGAATATTTTTCTATTTCTTTGTGCCTTCTATTTCCTTTAGCAATGTTTTATAGTTTTCCTTTCACAGGTCCTTCCCCTCCTTTGTTATGTTTACTCCCAGGTATTAATTTGTTTTTGTTTTTTTTTTGAGAATAAGTCTCGCTATTTTTGCCTGTGGAACCGCAGGCTCATGTTGCCCTGGGTACCAATCAATCTCCAGCCTCAGCTTTCCAGGTAGATGTGATTATTGTGCATGTCACCATGCCCAGCTATATTTTTTGGAACTGGGTTTCTCTACGTGCCCCCAGCAGGACTCGAAGTGCAATCCCTGGCTCCTAGGTTTCCTAGGCTGCCGCTTACAGGCATGCGCCCCCATGCCCAGACGGTATTAAATTTTTTTAGGTGAGATTATAAATGGGTTGACTTTCTTAATTTCATCTTCTTTTTGTTCATTGTTTGCATATAAGTAGGCAACTGATTTTTGTGTGTTGATATTATATCCCACTACTTTGTTGAGCTGGTTTATTATTTAGTTTTTTCCATGGACTTTTTTGGATTCTTTATGTCCATTATCATATCATCTGCAAGTAATGAATTTTATTTCTTCTTTTCCAATTTGGATTCCTTTTACAGCTTTCTCTTGCCAAGTCTCTCTGGCTTGGACTTACAATACTATATAGAATAGTAGTGGTGAGAATAGACCTCCTTGTTTTGTCTCAGATCTTAGCAGCTTTAGCTCTTAAATTTAGGACAATAATCTTCGCATGGCTGTGGAAATGAAGTCCATGGTACACAGAGCTGCCTGTTGTGGGACCATGAGCAGAGCTGGGACTCTTAGAAGAATCTCCCAGGCAAGGGTTTGAGTACAAGTGATTTATAAAGAAAATGCTCCAAGGAGAAATCAGTCAGGGAGTGGGGGCAAGCAGTGTCAGAAGGGGAAGAAGAAGTCAATGAAAGAAGATGTTGCATTTTAAATTCAAACTTCTGCTTGAACCCTTGGGGATCTCTGTAGTATAAATTGCATTAGAGTTTGCATCTGATAGTTTGCACCAACTCAGGGAGGAGAGGTGTTGCTTTTAACCCAGTACCCCAGAGGGGACCCCAGTCAGTGCTGGAGGAGAAGGGGCAGGAGAATAAACTCCCAGGCACCCCTGCACTGGTAACTCCAGGTTTGTGGATTTGTGTGTGGTGGCTGCCCTGTGAGCCGAGGCCCAGCCTCTGAAGAAGATCGCAGCTGCATTCAATTAGTAACTAAGAACACAGAAGCTGGAGGGTAGGGAGGAGGAGGTGAGGTAGCTTCTTGGTGGTGGGAAAGGGGATCTGAGGGGGTTCTGGGTGGGAGGCTGAGAGTTCAGAGAAAATGGGTGGGAGTGTGCATCTCCCGTGGACATGCGCATGACATGGCAGAAGGTCAAAAGTAATACATCTGAGAAATACAAAGTGCTGGAGGGGGGTTTGGGAATGGAGAGGTTTTCTTCTATTTGTTGCTCTGTATTGTCACGGAAAGTTTATTGTGCTGACTGTCAGAGATGAAGAAGTGCTCTGAGGATGCCGCAAGAGACCCATGAAGGTAAATAAATCCTTGCTGCTGAGAAAGTACTAGAACTTTTCTCTGACCATTGAATGGGCTCTCAGCTCTCTGGTGACTTCTCACCAAGCACCGTGCCCTCTTTTTCGCTCTTGGTTCTGCAGCCATGTTCCCATACCTGCTGGCTGGATCTGCTGTTTGCACGGCCTGCTTTGGGCAGACCCTACTGCCCCCTGGTTTCTGTCTTTTCCCAGTTCCCAGGTATCCTCTGAATAGCTTTACCACCTTTCCACACAGTATTCCCCCCACCCCACCCCAAATAACAGAACTCTGTTCTATCTCTTTAAAAAGCTCATTTCTAAATATAGTCCTGGTGTGTTATGGGTAGATGTAGTGATAGAGTTAATGAGTCTCTAATGTGGACAATTATAACCTAGAATGCAGTTGGCTTAGTTCTTTCCCACTCACGTGCACCGACTGATTCAGAAACACACACCCACTCACAATTATACTCTTGTCTCTGAGAAAATACCATACCCAGGCCTCACAGGCAGCAGACAAAAGCTGTGCACATGCATGCACACACAGGCACACACGACACCCACGGGCCCCGCACTTCTCGGTAGTATTCACTGGAGAACAGTCGTTTCAGATGTCTTCCCATACAACACCCTTTCCTAGCAAGGACCTGTCGTTGTACTTGATGACATGGGTCAAGGTGTCTACAGCAGACTTACCTCTCCTCTCTCCTAGCAGCTGTGGCTAGGTGGACCAGGTGGCTGTCTGCCTTGACTCTCGTATGTGCACGTGCCTTTAGGTTCCTATAGTGGCAAGAGGTAGAAACTAGATTAGGGTGTCCGATCAGTCAGAACTAGCCAAGAACACAGAGCAGGGAAGACAGAGGGCCTCCTGAGGGACTGGAATTGAAAACAGCGCCATCTTTAACCAAGGTGGCTGGGTTGCCCTTTCTTTTCTCTCTGGGACAATGAAGGTCTTCCATCTCTCTCCTCTTTCTTATTTCTCTCTTGCTGAAATAACTGCTTTCAAAACACTTGGACCATTTATTAAAACTCAGAGCCAAATCTCTGGGAATAGAGCTAAGAATACCACATTTTAAACAAAGACCCTAAGTGGTCCTCAGGCAGGAAAAGCCCAAGAAGCACAGTGCTAAGACACTACCAGTTCAAAGCTTCACATATGTATTTGAGACATGTCCTCCTGGTCATCCTCCCACCAGGTACCAGTGTACAAATCTGTTTCTCAATTCCAGATTTCTGGGAGTGAGAGGACAACAGATACAGCAGGAGTCAGAGGTTTTGAGCCAAGGGACTGGCTGTCAGTGAGATGCAGACTGGCTGAATCCACAAGTCAGGGAAACTACTAGACTTGCCTGTTACAGTGAAATGAATCCCCAGTAAATTCTCTTTTACATAATGAGCTTGGGTGGCCTTCCTGACACTGAAGGACTCCTAAGGCCCAAATTCTCAGAAACATTCTGTTACATATTCTCACTCAAAGAATGCACACTCCTCCCCTCCACCATCTCCACCTCCACCTCCACCAAAACGCACACATCAGCTCACAAGCACACACCCAGCATGGGACACTGAGAAAGGTTTCTTCTGTTAATGATCTCTTTGCATCTCAGTGAGGCTATAAAAAAAGGTGGGGGACCTTTATTAATTATATATCTTACATTCAATGAAACATAATATTTAATTTAAGTAATTGCAGGAGGCGGCTTTGATACTTTGATTCACGTCCCAGAAAAATGGCTTTCCTCCCTGTCTGGTTCGCTGAGCTGATCTCTCATGATGAAAGAGCGGCCTGGTGTGTCCTTCTCACAGGATTTTTGTCCTAGAAAATGATGAAATGCTTCGCTGACTGAGTATAAAGCAGAGTTGCTGCTACTTCACCAGCTTTGAAAAGGAAATGTCAGGGACACAGATTCATTTGATCTCTTCTAAACAACAGGTTGACTTCTGAGTTCTGGTCCAGAGGCTGATTGGAGGAGCTGGGGCTCTGTGCAAAGAAGTGTGTTCATGACAGGCATACTCTCTCAACTCTCCCCTTCCCGACCACACCTTCCTCCACTGTCAAGCCCTGTGGGTTTTCACAGGTCAAAAGAGAGTCCACTTTTCTTGTCCTATCCCCAGCAAGGTCTTCAGAAGTGAAATGTTGGTGTCTCGGAGGCAACCTTAGAAAAGATGAGCATACCTTAACACTGCAGACCTCCCCTCAAATAGATGAAATAGGTCAGGAATTCCTGTTCTGACACAAGCTTTCAGCACTCAGGTGGCCAGAGGGCTCATGCCAAGATCTGACTGGAAGAAGGAGCCTCAGCATCCTTCCTTCACTGGGCGCTTCCAAAGCTGCCTATCAGCTGAGTCTGGGCCAGCTGGCTGAGTGCATCCTTGGAATCGCCTCTCTTCCCTTCCTGAAAGACAAAAGACTTGGCAATGAATATAGGTCAAGTTTGTGTCCAAGATTCTTTTCTCTTTTTTTCCAAGACTAAGTCTGCGAAGTAGCTGGATGGGAATTGGTTTGAGACAGGGAGGAGGGATGCTAACATATATTAAGTGTCTGAAGTATTGGAGATGGTAGCTGGTGTATGAACGCCATCACATTTGATCTTTAGCATTCTTGTGAGTGAAGGAGGCTTAGCCCCACTTTACAGGTAAGGAAATTGAAGCTCTGCATAGTCAGTCACTTGCTAGGTTTAGCAAGAGGCAGAGTCAGCAATTTAGTCTGATTCAGGCCTTCCTTTTCTCCTCCCTCTGTAAGAGAAAAATAAAGTGGAACGGTTCCTTCTTTGGGACTGGTTTCCTCAACTTCTAAGGGCCCAGGGCAGTGGAGGGGGCTGTGAAGGGCCCAGGGGATCCTTAGCTTCCTCCTATGAGCTTCCACATGGTCAGCCCGCTTTGTCTTCTTTTTTATTCTTACTCCTGTGTCTTCATTCTCTGTCTTTGTCAATAAATACCTCCTAATCAATCTGATGTATAATGAACAAACAACAAAAGCAAATGTAACCTCCTTGACCTTTCTCCATCTCTAGCTGCCACCTTATTTCCATGTTTTTTTGTGCTCTTCTTTTCAGCTAAACAACACAAAATAGTTATTCCCAAGTCGAATCCTCAGTTCCTCACCATCTTCTCAGCACCCTACTCTGATCTGGCCTCCTTTCTCCCTGTTCCATTGAAATCACCCTGTCTTTGTTTCTTGCTTTCTCCTTTGACTTCTCAGCAGTATTGACCCGTTGATCTTGCAGTCCCTATTACTACCTTCTATTTTTTTTCCCCCCAGGAAAACACAGTCTCTGGATTTTCTTCTGATTGCTGAGGCATTCTTTCTTTATCTCCTTTTCAGGTTCCCTTTCCTCGATCCAACCTTCAAACACCTATGTTTTTCAGAGCCTATTCTCAGCCTTGCCCTTTCTTATGTTATACTTGCTCTCCAATTTCATCCCCATTCCGTGACTTAAATACCCTAGGATGTTAGCAATGCCCACATTTGTAGACGGTCCTTGTGAACTCCAGGTTCATGGGTCCAATCATCTATGTAAGGACTCATCAATTATTTTCTGTAGCAGGCCAGATAGTAAATATTTTAGGCTTTGTGGAATAAATGGACTTTGTGCACTATTCAATCTAACACTGTAGTGTAAACTCAATCATAGACAATGTGAGAACAGATGGATGTGACTGTGTTTCAATAAAACTACATTTATGACCCATCCCATCCCAAAAAACTGGCAGGATTGTTAACTAGATACCTCTCCAAAGAAGACATACAGATGGCCAACAGGCACATGAAAAAACGCTCACTATCATTTATCATCCGTGAAATTCAAACCCAAAGCACAGTGATACCATATCATATCTGGGAGATTGACTGATATAAAAAAGACCAAAAACACAGGCCAGGCACAGTGGTGCATGCCTGTAAGTGGCAGCCTAGGAAGCCATGGCGGGGACCAGGGATCGTGGTTCAAGTCCCGCTCGGGGCAACATAGCGAGATCTAGTCCTAAAAAAATAGCTGGGTGTGGTGGTGCATGCCTGTAATCCCAGCTACCTGGGAAGCTGAGGTAGGGGATTGCTTGAGTCCATGGTACCCCAGGCAAAGTGAGCCTATGGTTCCATGGGCAAAAATAGCAAGATCTAGTCTCAAAGAAAAAAAAAAGACCAAAACCAATAAATTTTGGTGAGGGTATAGAAAAAAAAGGAAACTCATCCACTATTTGTAGGAAGTTAGATTAGTCTGGACTATACAGCGAACAGTATGGAGGTCTCTCAATATCTCAATATTGAAAAGATCTACCATGTGATCCCGCAATTCTACTCATAGGTAGTCTACCTAAAAAATGCAAACACATTAATGCTCTCCTGTGTTTACTGTATCACTATTTACAACAGTCCAGTTATTAAAGCAACATAAGTGGCCAGATAAGTAGATTAATGAGGTGTACATATAACACAATGGAAAAGTATTCAGTTATGATAAAGGACAACTTCTTGTCATTTGTGACACCATAGGTGGAATTGGAGGGGATAATCCTAAGCAAAATAATCAGCAGGAGAAAGACAAACACTGAGTGGTTTTACTTATGTGTGGAAATAAAACAAAAGGTCAGACAAAACCAAACCAATAATAAACCCTAGAAATATGAGTGTAGAATTGAGGCTACTGGGAGGGGGAGAAAGTGAGTGAGCAAAGTGGAGAGGGAGCTCAATGGAGGACTCTAGGTGTCTTGGTGATGGGTATGGTGAGGTAAGAAAAAACAAAGAGTGTGATCCTATACCTCTGGACCACACACAGTGTTGTAAACCAATTTGCTTCAAACCTAATGAATAAATAAATGAATATAATAAAATAAATTTAAGATTAGCAGGAGGAAAAAACTTTACTTATGATACTGATATTAGAATTTTATATAATTTTCACATGTCAGGAAACATTACTATTCTTTGATTTTCCTCTATCATTTAAACATGTAAATTTCACTTATTTATAAAAATGTAGGAAGCCAGACAGACCAGTCTCCATGTTGGTTCAGCTGGATGTCTCCTCGCACATCACACCAACGTGTCCACAGTACCACTCTGGATTTCCACAGCGGAGATCTCAGTGGAGGACAATGCTACTCACAGTGGCTTGTGCAAGGAATCAGTCAATCGCAACAGATCTTGTTTTCCTATTCCTCTCTGCTCCCAACATCTAATCACTGAGTCCTGTGGACTCTCCCTCCTTTGCTACCTGCAGCAGACAGTACTGGGACATAGCCACCTAGCACTTATTCTGGAGTTTTGATTCTTACTAATTCTATCACCTCCTACAATTTTCTCAAATATCACCTTCTCCGTGAGCTCTTGGTTGATGCCCTGTCTCTACCCCTGATCTTGTTACCCTGTTTTTTTTGTAGACTAGGTCTCACTATTTTTGCCTGTGGAACGGCAGGCTCACATTACCCGGGGTACCACAGACTCAAGCATTCCCCAGCCTCAGCTTCCCAGGTAGCTGGGATTACAGACGTGTGCCACCATGCCCAGCTATTTTTTTGGAACTAGGTCTTGCTACGTTGCCCTGAGTGGAACTTGAACTGCGATCCCTGGTCCCCGCCGCAGCTTCTCAGGCTGCCACTTACAGGCATGCGCCACAATGCCCGGCCCTTGTTACCCTGTTTTTTCCTTTTTCTTTGTGCTTGCCCCTTGGGAATGTACAATATATCTTGCTATGTATTATTGTTTACTTTTCAACTTTCTCTCCAGTTCAAAAAACAACTCTCTGAGGGCAGAGACTTTGTGTTTTGTCAAGAACAATGCCTGGCTCATAGAAGGAGCTTAACTAACATGCATTGAATCAACAAATGATGGGAAGGCTTAGCAAACAATTTCTTCATGGGGAGGGAAGGATTTTCTGAGAAGAAAATGTTATTGCTGTGCATAAATGGAACTCTTAAAAGCAGTGGTTCTTGATTTAGCTGTGCACTAGAATCTTCGGGGAACTTTAAGAATCCTGCTGCCCAGGCTAAACCCCAGACCAATTAAATCAGAAGTTCCCAGAATGGGAACTTTTCAGGTCCCTACACAGTGCAGCCAAGGTTAAGAACCATGGCTTTAAAGCAATGAAAATTATAATGGTATACAGGCAAGATTTTCATTTGCGAAAGTCAGGCTTTGTGGTAGATTTAAAAAAGCATTTGTGGACTCTGAAGATCCCACGCTTAGAGGACTGGGTGTTTGAGCTGGGAAAAAAGCAAAGTATGACACAGAGGGAGATAAAAGTTCAGCTGGGTGGCAAGAGACAAGGACCGATGAAATGTGGGGGGCTGGTGTCTCAGTC